>JAVDBV010047555.1:0-21443 GCA_032619315.1 Piper longum
CGCTTGCTAACGGATGCTCTAACCGACTGAGCTACGAAAGCTTACTTGCAAGGAATTGCTTTTAAATTCAAGTATATGACTTAAATGGTTCGAGAGACCAAAATTTATACCCCTAAAAGGTATAAAAACTTAGAATTCACTCACTTCCACCAGTAAAGCATAAAAATTAAAAGTCAATCCCTTCTTACAATATATCGAAAATAACCATTTTATAAGTAATAATAATAATAATAATAATATAGTTAGAATGAACATTAGGGTAAAAAGAAAACATAGTTAGAACCACAACGCCCTAGAGCAATTACCGCAGTGCTTCCATTCAACATTTCCTTAAAAAATAGGAAAAGCAAATTTTAACCAGTGTTCTTCCTTCTCAATCAAATTTTCTATCTTAATTCAATTTAATTGGATCCTCAACAAGGCAATTCCCCAAACTTACTTGAATGTGCTTAAAGAGAATATTACTCTGAGAGGTTCATTGCTTCACACTTGAGAGGTTGTCCAGTAAGAACATAAATCCGACGAAAATTATCCATAGCATTGTTGTTTTTACTGAGCTTCTTTGCTAGGGCGTTGAGAAAATCTGTAGTGAATACCCAACCAAAAGAAGGTCCATCCCCTATGGTCACACGGCTAGGTTGCACAATCACTGATTTCTCCTTCTTTATCAGGAAAATCCAATGAATATTGACTTACAGAAAGACAATTGATTTCAGTTCTCCCAGAGAGGAAGGAATAGTCCCAGTGATGCTGTTGTTATACAAGTCCAAGCAAATCAAACTCTTCAAATTACCAAGCTCCACCGGAATTGTCCCTTGAATGTTATTTTTATAAAGCTCCCTGATAACAGAGAAATAAAAAAGGAAATGATCAGAGTAAAGAAATAAATAAGAATGTACAGTCAAGAGACAGGCCTAAGCAGAATTAAGTTAATGTTATGAGCCGACCATCCCAAAATGACTTTCCACTTTAGGAGGTTTACAACACAAATGATAAGCATTCACTAACTTATTCCCACACTTCAATGTGGGAAAAACTGAATTTGACACAAGTTCTGGTTTGTCACAATTAATTAGAAGAAAGATTAACAGAATTATTTTTTGAACTATGGAGAAAGCAAGACTAGACGCTTACAAATATTGTAAATGCTCGAGTTTTCCAAGTTCAGGTACAAGGTGGCCAGACAAGTTTGAATTGCCCAAATCCCTGCAGAACAAATATGTCAGACAGAAAATGAAGATAGATTGCAACAAAAATGATGGATCAAAGCTTTTCCTAACAAAATAACCCAACATTAGAGAAAAACTTTTTAACCACTAAATTGTAAATCCACAAAAAAAAAAATCGTCGGCACATTAATGTGAATAACATTTTCGCTATAGAAATGGTGTTTCATAGTTAACATGCTATGATCCACACTGGCAAACTGTGGATATCAATTTGACAAATATTATAACAAAGTGTATACTCTTGGACCCTTTGATGAAGAACTGGATCTTTCTACACTTGAATAGAATCTCAACATTATATAGATCAGGGTATCAGTGCACACAAAACACTCCAAACTAGTTTAGCGCTTGAAATTGGTGTTAGCATGGAATTCTATTAAATCCCTTACATTCTGACAAATGTTAACTTGTGGTGCAAAAAACCACTAATCGCAGGTAGCTTAGCTAAGACGTTTCAGAAGGTTCAATACTAGGAGCAATTTCTAAAAAAAAATGTAAAAGAGAAAACTGGCATGTTCTCTTCTCATGTTATCGCAAAAAATACAGAACCATCAAAGCGAAAAAAAAAAGATAAAATGCCGAGCTTGAACACATTTGCAGAGAAAGGACATAGCAGTAATGCTTTTATAAACACATTGGCTAACTGATCTAAGGAGGGGATATATTAGTTTCAGTAATAGCCGACGGTGAATGTGGAGATAGCATAGTCGACGTTGATTAATTGAAGAGAGCAGGGTTGAAGTCGACTGGAGGAAAAAAGTGCACACACAAAGACACTTGTGGGCTAGTAAAAGCGAGGAAGGATCGAAAGCAATCCGACCCGAAACATCGGGTGAATCAATTAGTTTATAAAGCGGTCAATTAGTTTATAAAGAGGTTGTTGAATTGGCCGATTTGTATTCACGGTCGACTTCAAATTGGCGTAAACCGTAGAGAATTGGTTTCTATAAATAAATGATAAAAATACTTTAGGTATGTTAATAAATAAATTATTTACGTATGGATAAAAGTGGAATTAAAATTTTAAAAACCTAAAATCTACCTCGCCCCTCCCTCCGCCCATCTCCGGCGCCCCTTGCATCCACCTTCCCTCCGCCCGTCTGCCGCCAGCCCTTCCCTCCAGCCTCGCCCCTCCCTCCGCTGCTGACCCTGTGTGCCTCGGCCTCTCTCTACCACCACTCCCGTGTGCATCGCCCCTCCCTTCGCCACTCCCTGTGTGCCTTGGCCTCCCTCCATCGCCACCCCCTTGTGACTCGGCATTCCCTGCGCTGCCGCCCCCGTGTGCCTCGGCCTCTCTCCGGTATCACCCCTCCCTCCGCCTACCCAGTATATTATTTTGAAAATTTTCATGCTTCGCCAACACCTATGCATATTTTTTAAAATTTTCATGCTTGTCTTTTCTGTTATAGTATTTAACGAAGAAGATGAATTATTTTGAGTTAGATTCTCACATCATGGCTGTTGCATTGGCTCTCACTTCAATTTTTGAATTCAGATGCTGTTTGTTGTACAAATTATATGCTATGCAAATTTGGTTTTTGTTCTAATTTATGGTTTTGCGTGGTTGTTGAGAATTTGGTGATCATTTCTTTTTGATATTTAGCTGATGTTTGCGGTACAAATTGTATGTTGTGCAAATTTTTTGTTTGTTGTAGGGTATGATTTTTGCTTGTCTTTGGCGTTGTTGATGGTTGATTACTATAATTTATGATCTCAATTATCATGCCGCTATTGTAGTTTTGGCGCTTATTTTGATTTGAATGCAAGGGCTGTGTCGAGAAAAAATTC
The DNA here is from genome assembly GCA_032619315.1 of Piper longum. Classification (NCBI taxonomy): domain Eukaryota; kingdom Viridiplantae; phylum Streptophyta; class Magnoliopsida; order Piperales; family Piperaceae; genus Piper; species Piper longum. The sequence goes on from JAVDBV010047555.1 coordinate 3,018, forward strand.
GACATTTTACACATTTGGTATTTGTTCTAGTTTATAATTTTGTAACAGTCATTGGCTCACTGATGATTGTTTACTTCAATTAATTTTCTCATATTGTTGGCCTGTCATTTTGGCTCTTACTTTGATTTGAAATGAGTTTCTGTTTTTGTTATAAATTCTATATTGTGCAGACTTGTTTGTTCTGAGATATGATTTTGAATTTAGCTGCTATTTCTAGTACAAATTTTATGTTGTGCAAATTTGTTGTTTGTTCTTATATATGGTTTGACGTTGTCACTGGCCTACTTGATGGTTGTTTAATTTAATTTATGATCTCACGTTATCCTACCATTTTGGCACTCATTTAGATTTTGAATTTAGTAGTTACTATATTTTTTATCAGTGCCAGATTTATCATAGGGAAGATGGATATTGGTTGGGAATATGACACACCAGTTAATGCATCCAAAAAGTAAGTAACTTGTAACTTTTGTAAAAAGATCATAAGTGGAGAGGTATATTGCTTCAAGCAACATATTGTTGGAATCAAAGGAAATGTTATTGCTTGTAAGAAAGTTCCTAAAACAGATGTACAAAATGTGAAAGACTATTTCAAACGTGTGGAAAATGCTAAAAAAGAAAAAGAAAAGATTAGAGAAGAAATAGGGTCATACGGTTTGAATGAGTCAGATTTGGAAGAGATTGAAGTTCGGGAGCAAATTAAAAAAAGAGATATTGGGTGCTCTAAGTCTACTAGGAAGAGGAAGACATCTTTTGTTGAAAGTGAGATGTAACGCCCACCCGTTCTGAGCCACAAGCCAAGTGTTACTATATGAAACAAAGTGTCTCATAAATTAATTTTTCTATTATATGTCAAGATTTTAAAAATTATGACATAAAATAAAATATAATAAATGCTCGGAATAATCTAAGCCCCATGAACTGAACCAAAATCTCACTGTCATGCAAAGAATTTAGAACAAAGAATAGTCCAATAGCAGAGTCTTCCAGCTATCCTGACTCTACCCATCCTTCTATGCCCATACCTACAGAGGTAATTCTTCGTTAGAGATAAAAACACTAAGTCATATAATTACAAGAAACAAGTTAATATATTCCATAACATTATTAATTTAACTTTTAGTGATTATGAGCATATGCTGAACTCTTAATATTCTGGGAGGGTTGTAAAACCCGCGACTCAAGTCAGGGTTTTATAGACGTTAGCCGGTCGGTTCGACCGTTGTTTGAATGGTTTAACTTTCAGAGCACGTGCGTGGGGCTGAGGCCGACCGTGTACACGTGTTATGAGGGTTCATGTACACCCAAGTATTCGATGATAGCGTTAGATACGCATCACCATACTGAGTTATCAATGGATATGAGAGTATACAGTTGAAGGTCTTTTTTTATTTTGTGACCGTATAATTAGTTTAGGCCGAATAACGCATTAAGATGCGTATACCGTATTTGGGTGGGTTATTAGTTATAGTACATGTCATTTGTGTGTTGTAGTGTTGTGTTATTTTATAGGATTTTTCCCGATTTTTCTAGGATTTATTACGAGTTAGTTAGTATTTTTGAATCGAGTCAGTGTTGAGTTAAGTTTAAATTACAAGTTTGTCACCCCTATACTTCTCATCTCCCTCCCCAAACCCCGACACTTCATTCCACCCCCTCCCAAACCTTAGCCGCCGCCCTTGTGGTCACCGTTGCCACCGAGTGCCACCCCCGCTGCTGATCGATGCCACCCAGCTCGCCTGTGCCGTCGCCGTGCCGCCCCGACCAAGCCCGGCTGCCTTCCAGCCGTCGCGACATCGGAATCGCCTGCAATTTCGTCACCTCCCCATCGACGATCCGCCACCATCTGCGCCGAACTACCGTCGCCGTGACGTCGGAGCCCTTCCCCTCGACCTCCCAGGCGAGGTGAATGAATAAGTAAGTAACCTTAATGAGGTAAATTGAGTCTGAATATGATAATTGACCACGATATGACTTAGAAAAATATAATAAAATTAGTATGAATAGGATAGTTAGAATTATGTTTATATTTATGATTATTTGACTATTGAGGGATGTTTGGTTGTGTTGTGTGTAATGATCATGTCGAGTTTATGCATCATTCAGTTAGTGAGCGTTAGTTTCTAGATTTGATATGTAGGTACGGAGTAGGAGCTTGCCGTCTAGGCGCGATAACATGCTTGGAGCTTGTACCAAGTACGTTTAGGACTCGTCTCTATTTTACGCTCTTTTTTATTGTGTGTTTGATTATTATTTGCAGAACGGGTTAAGTGACGTTTATCAGATCCTACTTAACTCGGACTATTTAGCCAAACAGTTTTCTGGATTAATAACCCTTAAGGATGAGATCCCCCGAGAATGATTTCGAAAACAAGATCCACCACAAGTTGCCTTCGGGCCTATTTTATAAATCCCTTCTCAGGCCTATATATATAATTTTTTTGAGTTTTCAGTGACACGAGAGATGGTGAAATAGACTTGCACGTACCATGAGTAGATGTCGGGACAGTCAAAGCGGGCTATGGATTAGTGAGTGGACTGCTCCATTCCCAAGGGATCATGACAACTCTGCGCTTGAGTTCCTCACACCCAGAGAATGTGGAGGTTTACATGTACTATTTAGTACAACGCATGTCCGAACTTGTGGTTCAAAGGGTATTAAAGGCGACTGCTTGAGAGTACTCGGCCTTCGTGCTCAAGGCCACAAGAAATATGGAGGTAAGGAGAGGGCTTAGGATTTGAGACCAAAAAATAAAGTAAGAAAATCCCGAGAGAGGCATCAGTAGCAACAGATCAATCAGTTCAAGATGCTACTGGGTCTACAGCCCAGTGGCTCCTCAGTAAGTGCCCTTCAGAGAGTTCAAGAGGAGTAGATGAATGTTTTCTTTCATATGAGAGTTTGCTCTCATAGCCAATTTGACGTTCTTTACTGATGCATTTTTGAAGTATATGTAGGTGACGAATATGAGATGGATATATCAGCCTAGCCGGATGACTAATGAGATATTTTGCACACACATATTTAGTGATTGAATGTTTAATATGTTGCTTATGATTTTATTATATTGGAACTAATATGAGAAAATGAAAAGCATGATAATAAGATTAAATGCTAAGACATGATGATATGAGGTGAAATGTGAAGAAAATGCATAGGTAGGCTGTAACCCAAGTTTCAAAATCAGTATACAGTAGATTAGATTCTGTATGAATAAAATTGTTGATATATGCATATATGTTTAAAACAACTCAGATTCCTTTTGGTTGGCTTCGGTGGTCTGAAATTGTAGATTATGTAAGAAAAGGATGGAATAGTTGGTAAAAATATTTTCTTAAGTGAAAATTTTTGGAGGAAGATGCATAAAACAACTAAGCCACTTGTTCGATTTTGAGATTTGTGGATAGCGATGAAAGACCTTCAACGTCATTTATTTATAATAAAATACAAAAGACTGTAGAATAAATAAAAGTGGTACATGAAAATAAAATGATATAAGTTATTTGTTAATATCATTATTAAGAGATGGTCGAATCAATTTTGTCATCCTCTTCATACTGCAACATATATAGTTAATCCTCAAACTCATTATCTCCCTAAATCTACTATTCTATATTCTTATTTGATTTATGTACTTTTATGATTTTTTTAACATTTTTTGTATGTTGACTTTGAATAATTTTATAACTAATTGAGGTATATCGTGCATTCAATGATGTTATTTATCATTTGAAACTCGATGAAGTAGGTTGATCCATGAAATGTTAACTATTTAAAAAAGTACGAATGATGATATATCAAAAATTACACTTATAAAATTATACTCTTGTGATAATAAATAATAATGATCTCTTGTACTTGTCTTAAACTATAAATTTATATATTTATATTAAAAAATATATAATTATATATTTTATATATTTATATTACGAATTATAAAAAAAAATTATATAATTAATTTAAACTAATTCAAATCAATTTAAGTGAGCCAATTTTTAATCCACGTAAACCGTTCGGACTCTCACTCTAATTTTTCAACGATGCTCCGAGCGTCTGATACACGGTACAAACAAGCGGACAAAAAATAAAGCAGTGGACATGCTTAGTCGGTCTGTCGTCTCCTTCTTCCTTCTTCCCCTTTCATACCGACTTTCTCTTCTCTTCCCGTCCGAACCTGCTCGTAACCTTCCTCACTCCTCTCCAAAGTTCCTAGCTTTCTTCGTCCTCTTTACCGACTTCCCCTTTTTTCTGCCTTTTTGTGGGTTTTTCTGATTGAGATATTGTTCCAATTGCGGTGTAAAGCGGCGTTCTAGAGCGCTGGATTTGGCTTGATTTGTTGTTGGATTTTTTATGGCGAACAATTTGTGGAACGGGCGTTTCTCTTCCCAGTCCAGGAGGCAGGATTCGAGCATAACTTCCCGATCGGGTACTGTAAATTCATGGATTAAACTTTTTTTTTTGTATTGTTCGATTTGTGAATGTGTTGATTGTTTGGGAAAGGTGTGGGCTTTTTGTTGGGTTTTTGATGATTCTTGTCTGGGATTTTGGGCGGATTGTGCAGATTTGTATCTTGGATTCGAGGATTTTGATGCCGAAGACGAAATCCGGGAGGAGATTCGGTGCCCTTTTTGTGATGAGGACATCGACGTTGTTGGTTTCTGCCTGCATATGGAGGAGGAGCATCCGGTTGAGGCGAAAATGGGGTAAATTTTATTTCAAGAGCATTAGAAAGAGCACTGATTGAATAATGTGTGGAGTTTTTGAGAAAGAGAGGATTTTTTTTATATTGTTGGTTATATTTGCGAACTGTTTTTTGAATCATACGACTGTTAATTTTTCAAGTTTTATTTTGAGATTGGTCTTCACCGGGATGGATACTCAGGTGTGTCCTATTTGTGAAAACAGGGTGGGGATGGACCTGATAGAACAGCTAACGATGCAGCATGGGAGTTTCTTCAAGATATCCTTGAGCTTTCTTTTTTAGAGTTGTGAAGTTTTTCTTGTTATCAGTGTGTGTGTGTTTCGTAGCTAGCAATGGATTAGAACGTCTTGCCGTTTGCAAAAGTTATTGTATTTTGTGTATGCTGCATGATTATGAAGAGTGTAGCTGTTAAAATTGATCAGCAATTTTATATTTCTGCTCTATATGTGGCAAGTGATTGCTTCATTTGGCCGGGAAATAGCTTCTTTTTTTTTCATCATTGTTTGCCGGTTAGTTATGTTGACTAGTTTGTTTCCTTGAGATCAAAATACGTGCATGATCGGAGAAGAGCGAGGAGACACGGTTTGAGTTCTTCTTCAACCCTTGCTCTTCTGAAAAAAGAGATAAAAGATGAACGTTTTTGTGCCCGTCTGAGGGGTGCTTCTCATGGAATATTACCTTCTAATGCAGTAGCAGATCCATTGTTGTCATCATTTATTAATAGTTCAACTATAGACGATGCATCAGGAAGTGTGCAGCCGCCTCATCAAGTAGATGAAGAGGGCTTGTTAGATAAGAGCCCTGATAATAGTCCATCGGGGAAGAGGTAAAGCTTAACATTCTATTTTTGTGGGTTCCTTATATTTTGTTTCTGCTCTTATAGTTATCTAAAGCGATAGGTTTGAATACTAAGTATTGAACTACAATTTTTTTCTTGCATTTATGACTGGTATGGTCCATCTACTTGTGTTTAATGTTTCGCTTTTTTGTTGAAAATATATTTAACTATAAACATTCTATTAGGTAACTTGTGACCCTATCTACTATCATGCACTTACATAACAGTGGCTGTTGTGGATTAGTTAATGTGAGTGAGTTTGATGTTTCTCCACTATATCACATGTCGATGTTGCTAGGGTTTGTTCTTTCTTAGTTTTGAGGTCCGTGGAAGTTGTTGCACTATATCCTTACATATCGGTTATAGTAATGGATGAGTATGGAAGGTATCATATTCCTTCTGTGTGCTTAATGTTGTATGCAGACTTACCATTACTCGATATTTGATCTTTAATTTTGTATCTACCTTGTAGGATGATCATTTTTTGTTAACTGGTTTTGGTTTTCACCAAATTGAATTATCTCTGTGCCAGTAATATTAGAATATTACCTGTCTGACCCATTGGAACTTTGTTCCCCAGTTCTGAACCACCCATATCTGAGAAAGACAAGGAGGAGAGAGCTCAAAGAAGCAAATTTGTACAGGGACTCGTTCTTTCTACCATTTTTCTTGACGATGATGAATCTTGAAGATTATTGCAAAGAAGCATAAGGGCAGACATTCCAACCGCGGCTTGTTTACAAAATCTGAAGCTTTTTCCTTCCTAATTCCTAAGTTTATAGTAATGGTCTGTCCTAATTTGCAAGATGATGTTGTATTTGTAGAATAGAAGTGGCCATATGCCGTAATAGACCATTGTTTATGCAATTCAAAGTTGGCATCAGTGTATAATTTTGAATCATGCCATTTACTTTAGCATGTTAATTTTTTTAAAAATAAACGCAAATTTTTATCATATCCTACGAAAAAATATATGAAAACAAAAAAGGAGCCAAAGAGCACTCAGATAAACTAATTATAAGTTCTTATTCTGGCAGAAATCCCACGAGATAAAATGTTGAATATCTAAATTAAATAACTATGATTTTACTTCGAATTTGGTAGACGGTCGCATTTGGCTAGCTTTTCTTCACTTCTCTTAATAAAGAATTAGTTGAACGGTCTTGCATCCTGAATAGGCAATAAGGGGCTGCTCGGAGAAGCTTTTAGTCAAAGAATCGGCGGCCAATAACACTCCATAGACGATAATAATTTGATGACAAGTGATGATTTCTTCTCTCAACGGGAACATGCTTTTCCTCGTCCCACTTTATTGATTTCTTTATTATAAATTTGGATTATTTTTTATTGATTTTTTTCACAACCATTCTAAAATGCCAAGAGAAGCACACAAAAGTTGTAGCTAGTAAAAGTACCAATGTGAAGCATGCAACCGTAATCAGTTAACTAACGTGAGTAGCTTAAAAGACTTAAACTCTCATTAAAAAGGTTGGTTTTGTTTATGTGGGGATTAGTTACATAAACTTGATTTTTTTATATTAATGCAAAAATAATATGATTTTTGTAAGACAACACACGATAAAAAATACATTTAAACCATGAAAAATAAAATAGGCCATTTTCCTGAGATTTGGAGCCATCAAGTTAAACCCCATCAATGTTTATGCTTTCTTGATGCATATATTTTCTTTATAAAAAGAAGATTAAAATGCAATTGACACTGTATTCAACTTATAAAAAATTGGTAATTCGTTCGGCTCAGCCATGGAAAATAAAATTGGATGCAATATATTATTTATTTGTTTTAAAAAATAATATAAATAATTTTTTTGCGAGAGATTTGATATTATTTTTTAAAAGAAACCAGTACACTATAGTCATATAATAAACGTAGGATTAAATTCTCGGTGACGACGACGGACTTCCGCGTCATCCCATCCTCGAACTCCGAAGCTTGGGGCGGATTTGATCGTGAAAATCGTTGTTTGTACTTTTGTTCGCAGTGCCTCTGTAAATTGATCTTCTATGCTATCGCGGAATTCCTCGCCGGCTCGATCTTGGCATCCCAAGATCAAACCCTAGGATTCGTTGACTGGTTGCGTCCGCCATGGCAGCCGAGTCACACGCGCCTAATGCGCGGGCGTTGCTCTGCAACGCCGGAGCTGGTGCCGCTGCCGGTACGATTCTGCCCCTACCTTCGTTGGTTGTGTGGTCTGTGCCTTTTGTTGAGTTTTTTGGGGGTGGAGGGGGTTGTGTTGCAGGAGTTATTGCGGCTACTTTTGTATGCCCTTTGGATGTCATCAAGACCAGGTTTCAGGTTCATGGCCTGCCGAAGCTTAGCAGCGTTAGAGGTGAGTGAGTATGTTGGTTTCCCTGTTGGTCTTGTCAACTACTTCTAGTGTTGATGTTCTTTTAAATGGTGATTGTGTTTATTGTTGTTGGAAATTGAAGCACCGATGACCTTGTTTGATCTGGATGTTTGTTTGTAATATGGTATGCAATGTGGAGTCTATTGCTATCACTTGTGGGAGTGTGCCTTGGCGGCAGTTTATCATGTACAATCTATAAATAACTAAACCAAATTTTTACATATGATAAAACCATAACAATAAAACCTTCTAAAGAATAAATCATCGAAAAAATAAAATTTGACAAAGGAAGTGTACATGAATCTATAAAAGCAAAACGATTCTTAAATTCTTTAGGTTTTTTATCTTGTCTTTCAAAATCAGAATTTTTGGATGATGGGATGCCAAAATGAAAAATTACTTATGAATTTGGGGACTATAATCTTTTTTATCCTTATTTTTTATAATTTCAATTTAACCCATCATAAAAGAGAAATTATAAAAATGACATTGACACATATATATCCAATTCATACTTATATTAATGGCCCATTAAACTTAATTTAATAGATCAATTAAAATTTAGTCAAACCTTAAATAATAGCATATGATACAATTATATATGCATGTCTATATTCGTTTAAAATTCAACAATTTTCCACTTGGACTATATATACAAAGATAATTGTATATCACCATATAATCTTATGAACTCCAAAATAACATACATTTTAATTCTAAAAATATCAATCTCGTCCATTAAGTAATGCTAATATATGATCAATATGATTTTTGTTATATATATCGTAACTAAACCATCTATGGTCATTTATATTAATATAATTAAATGACATAATCAATTATGGATATATAGCATGAAAATTGCATATAATTTAATCTAAACATGTCTATTTTCAACTTGTTCAACTTTATGAGATTACCAAAATAGAGTGAAATATAAACATATGAATCGTTCTTTAATAGATTTCTTTAATTTGCAAACCATATTTATTGAATCTCTTGATACAAAGTTTTCTAGTTCTACCATATAAATTATTTCATCAATGTCACTATTTAGAACACAATCGTTCCATCCATTTGATGTAATTCAAGATCAAAATATTTCACTAATACCATAATTATTTTGATTGAGTCCTTCGATAAAATTAAAAAAAAAATTTCATTATAATTGATGTCTTCCTTTTGAGTAAAACCCTTTGCAACAAGATGAGTTTTATATCTTTTTACATCACCTTTCGAATCTTTCTTGGTTTTAAATATCTATTTACAACCTATGTGTTTCGTACCTTTAGGCAATGGATAAGATCCTAAGCATTCATAGACTTATCTCTTCATCCATGGCATCAATTCACTTTTGAGAATTATAACTCGTCATGGACTGATGAAAGTTGATTGGATCATCTTCTATTATTCCATTGTTATCCTTATGCTCTTGGAGAAAGATGAGATAATCATCTGAAATTGCATTTTTTCCTCTTGTGGATCTCCTCAATGACATTTGCTTTTGAAGCTATTGAGTTTGCTCTTTAAGTATTACTTGATGATTGTGATTAGGGAGATTTTCGACATTGTCTTCCAATTCTGGTATTGTTTCTTGAACAACATCAGGAATATGATCCTGATTAGTGTCTAGAACAATCATGGGAAGAAAAACAGATTTTTCTTCAATGACAAAGTCTCTGACTTCATTTCCTCCTCCAACTTAACATCCTTAAAGAACTGGACATTTCCCGTCTTAAATAATGACCTTATTGTGGGATTATAAAACTTATACCCTATGGACCGTTCAGAGTACCCAACAATACCTGTAAACTATTCTTGAGTCCAGTTTCTTCTCATTTCGCCTATAAGGCCTTGCCTCAACTGGATAACCCAAAATGCATGAATGATTAATATTGAGCCTTTTTCTAATCTATAATTCACAAGTTGTCTTAACTGTTGTCTTTATTAGTACTCTATTAAGAAGATATATTACTGTCTTTAGCACCTCACCCTATAGTGAATCAGGTAAAGTAGTATGAGCAATCATATCTTTTAATATTCGATTTTGTCTCTCAGCAACACCATTCATGCTAGGAGTACCTAACATTGCGTATTGTAAGACGATTCCGTACTCTTATAGGAATTTGATAAATGGTCCTGGACATTATACACCTGATCTATCATATCTACTATAGTATTTACTACCACGGTCAGATCTAATAGTCTTAATAGTTTTGTCAATTTAGTTCTCAACTTCAGCCTTACATGCCTTAAAGATGTTCAATGCTTGAGATTTCTTATGAATGAGATAAATGTAACCATAACAAGAATAATCGTCTATGAACATAATAAAATATTTTTAACCATTCCAAGAAGCCGTGAGAAATGTCTCACAAATGTTCGTATGTATTAGTTCTAAGATAATTGAAAATCGATTAGCACTTGGTTTCTTTATATTTGTTTATTTTCCTTTAATGCACTCAGCACAGATTTGAAAATCTTGATAAATTAAGAGTATCAAGAATTTTATCTGACATAAGTTGTTTAATTCTTTGTTTAGAAATGTGCCTTAAATGCTTCTGCCAGAGTAAAGTAGAATTTTCATTAGTTAATTTTCTTTTCATACCGCGCAAGCTCATATGTAAAGTTTCATTAAAATATGTAATAGTATCAAGTAAATCTAGATTATCATAAAAAGACAAGGACCTCGTACTCATAATATTTGAATTTAGAAAAAGACTAAACTTATTATTTCTAAATGAACAAGAGTAACCAAATGTGTTCAACATAAAAATAGAAACCAAATTCTATTTAAAAGATAGTACTACATATGTTTCTTTCAAATCTAAATAGTACCTTGTCTTCAATAATAATTTAAAAATCTACATTGTTTTAACTATAACTAATTTGTTATCACCTACATAGATGAATCTTTAAGTGTCATTTGGCTTTCAACAACTCAAACAACCTTGTATTGACATATTTATGTGAGTAGTAGCACCCGAATTAAGCCACTAAGTGTGTATTGGCAGTGAAGTTAAATTAACCTCAGAACAAATAAAATTAAGAAATAGACCTTTCTTTGTAATCCAAGCGTGATAATTAGTGCATTCCTTTTTTATATGTCTAGGTTTACCACAAAAAAATAGCAAGAAATTTGATTTTCTTTCTTTTGTTGTTGCTTGTGAGAACTATTACTAGCTTCCATAGCCCTCTTTCTTTTCTTATTTTTGTCTTGATAGGTACTAGTCAAGTGAACACTTTTAGCTTATTCTTATTTTAACTTTTCTTTATCTTAGATATAATAAGAAATGAGCTCATTATATTTTTCCTTTTATAGCTTTATTTTCCTCATTTGATATTTTACCAAAAGAAGACCTTCATTTGAAAATAAATATCCTATCTACAAATTTCTTGTATTTTCATTTTCTACATTTATGAAAATGACAATAATTAGTGCTGAATTTGGGGAACTCTCGATGGGTTGAAGGCCATATCAATTTTTTTTCTCTTACAAACTAGTATTATTTTGGGATTTTGAATCATTAGATATAGATGTGGTATGGAACTAGACATTTCCGATAAGATTTTATTTTGAGATCTATCTATTTCTGAATCTTGATCCAAAATTAAACATAAATTAAATTAATTGTCAATGATTTAATATAAAGTTACTCTAATATCACTTGTAGAATCTATTAATAATTAAACCAAAGTTTTACAGATGATAAAACTATCACAATAAAACCTTCTTCAGACTAAATTATCAAGAAAATAGAACTTGATAACGAAAGCGTATCTGAATCCATAAAAACAAAACGATTCTTGAATTTTTTAGGTTTTTGATCTTCTAAATTCAGTCAGGTTCTTCAAAACCAGAATTTCTGGACGATAGGATGCCAGAACAAAAAACTATTTGCGAATTTAGGAACCATAATAACCCTTTTTATCCTTATTTTTCATAATTTCAATTTTACTCATCGTTAAAGAGAAATTATAAAAATGATATATACACATATGTATCTAATCCATTATTATATTAATGGCCTATTAAACATAACTTTAATAGATCAATTATATATAGGTCAAACCTTAAATAATAGCATATGATACAATTATATATGCGTGTATATATTCGTCCAAAATCCAACATATTATGCTTCATCAAAAAGTTTGTGGACAATTTGTTGTGTCAATTGTACGAGTTTGTTGAATTGTTATAGCTGATTAGTGGTTCTCTTAAAGTTATCGGGTATGCGGCGAATTTTTAGAGTTATTGTAATCGGAAATTGAAGTAATCGATCTTCTATGACTAGAAATGTCTGTTTGAACTACGTTTAAGGAAATTTTGCAAATTTGCATGGTTTGGAGTTTGCAGTTTCAAAGTCATTAAAGTTTTCATTGGCTTTCTTTACGGTTTTTCATTAAAAATGCATGTATTTGGTTAGACTACCAGGTTTATCTTACAGCTTGGATTTTCTTTAAAATATCAGCCTTCATCTATGTATATGTTTATGCTTTCTCTCCTAATCAAATAATGTATACCGGACAGGTAGTCTTATAATAGGAAGTTTGGAACAGATAGTTAGGAAAGAGGGTTTTCGTGGCATGTATCGTGGCCTTTCACCTACCGTGTTGGCATTGCTTCCAAATTGGGCAGTGAGTATACTCTTGATTTCTTTATGTTTTACTTTCTTGCTATTTTCTTTTTACTCATAAACGGTGATAGTGGATCATGTCATCAAGCATTGCTCAATATTGAAATTAACATAGCCATATGTGGCTATTTAGCATGTCAAAACTCATATGGTAGATTTTCTTTGAACAATCAATATGAAGAAAAATGTGAAATGTCTGAAGAGGCTGGCTACGATTTTGTGAATTACTGGCTGAAATGCACTCCTAAAATAGATATTAACAATTGTCGTTTGTTACATTAAAGGTGATATTTAGAAATAAAATTAGATGATGAGTCTCTTAGATATGCAAGAATGAATCTTCATCTGTCCAGACGTGAGTTATCCTGTTCAAAGTTTGAGATCATTTCTTGGAAAAGGGGATCATTGACATTAGTTAAATTAATTGTGTATGTGAAACGAACTTATTGTATGCATTTCTAAATTAATGTAGATATTAATTTTCTTTCTCAGTAGTGGAGCTCTCTTTTGTACTTCTTCTACCTGTCCTGCTCTCACCCGAGATAATAATGCATTATCATACTTGCTATATTCATTGCAATCATCTTTCCTGGCCTAATCCAAGATTGAACTCAAAGACATGGATCTCACTTTTTCATTCTACTCAATCATGGAAGCTCATAAATGCACTCGGTTCACCTATTTTATTGATATTTTTCTTATTCCCATCTTTTGCTGACTTATGATATTGTTTTCTACTCTATTGAACAATAGAAAAAGTCGTGGTATCTGATCTGTGTTTTACCTGTTGATTCTTAACATCACAACTAAACTGGGGACTGCTTTTGTTTGGTAACTTTAAACTTTTATGTCTCTAATCATATTGTCATATTGCCCTATCTCAGTTAACATGATATCCGATGAAGTGTTTTGCCTTCTTTATTAGTGAAACATTCACCGCAAAAGATATAATTAGTGAAAACTCTTCTATTGATTATCGTGAACCATGCCGTTTATTGCTACTTTCTCTTGTACAGTAAAAAATGATTCATGGGGCTAAGTCTCTGTAAAATTTGTTATCAAGCTGTTTAAAATATGTGTGCATTTTCTATATTTTCTTTCCATTTGGATGAGGTCGAGTTGCTCTTTGCATATGGTATTTGTAATTCTTTGTCAAGTCTATTTATTTATGAATAGTCACATGCAAAAAATGATCCCTTATTGTAATTTGCGTTATTTTTTTCAGGTCTATTTCACTGTATACGAGCAGCTCAAAAGCTTATTGTATAAAGATGGTTAGTTGAATTATTCATTGTGTACGCCTACCTTTCATTATTCCATAGTATCTTTGTTAAATGAGGAGTTGATGGTTGCTCTATCCTTTGATGCCTCTGCGGTATGTGTGATTTCTGCAAATTATGGAAGCCAATCATCAACTCTCAGTTGGTGCCAACATGATTGCTGCCTCAGGCGCCGGAGCTGCCACTACAATTGCAACCAATCCACTTTGGGTGGTCAAAACAAGATTTCAGGTATATCAACTGTCACATGCTATTAGTTTTAAATAATTATGGCAACGATTGTTGAGTTCTATCCCGATAAATATTGTTCTTACTCTGGATTCTTCTCTTGTGTACCTGTTGTTTTAGTTCTGCCAATGACTTCCCACTTCATTTGATGACTGTTAAAATTGCTCTCTTGTATGATATCATGTACATATGCTTAAGAGACTTGGGATGACTTGCTGCTTGATTTTGACTTTTGCTGATCTAACTGTTCTTATGTATTTGGTTTTTTCCCTTGATGTTTTGAGACTGTATTCTAAAATATCAGTTATGGCAGAAGTGTTTTTGGTAATTGAGATCTGAAAATATTTCCTATCTGATATATTTCAAATATTTTAATGCTGCTGATTATGTGGAACTTGAAAGATATGACCTCGTTTTTGTCAGTGTTTTAAACATCTAAATATGGCATTGTTCCATTCTTCTGGCTAAGTGTTTTGCATGTTCTAATGTACCATGAGATATCGTAGTGTGTTACTTGGTTCTGCCACTTCTTTAACGTTAAGAATAATTATTAAATATCTAGAAAGTTGATTGTATATGTTTTCTTTTAGACTCAAGGCCTGAAAGTTGGAGTTTTGCCGTACAGAAGCACATTGTCAGCCTTGAGAAGAATTGCTCATGAAGAGGGAATTCGTGGATTGTACAGGTTTTTTGTCTACAAATGTTTATTCACAATTGCACCTTCTCACAATTTAATTACCAAGAATATTTTTATTTTCTTCTTAGGTTATAATTTTTTCACTCCTTGTATTTCTATGGTTTAACTTTCTTTTCTTTTAAACAGCGGTCTTGTTCCTGCCTTGGCAGGAATGAGCCATGTTGCAATTCAGTTCCCTGCTTATGAAAAGATCAAATGCTACTTGGCCCAAAAAGGTACTTCTTTATCTTCTTTAACAGAGTTTATTTCCAATCTTCGAATCCTTATGTAGATGAGATCATACTAGGTAACACAACTCCCGATGCTCTCCATGCTAGTGATGTTGCTTTAGCATCCTCTGTCTCCAAAATAGCTGCTTCGACTATGACATACCCACATGAGGTATTCTTCCCGATTGTTGTATAAAGATCTATTTGGTAGTTAATGATTTTATTATTCTTAGGTGGTTCGATCAAGGCTTCAAGAACAAGGTCATCATTCAGAGAAGCGTTACACAGGTGTCATTGACTGTGTTAAGAAAGTTTTCCAGAAAGAGGGCATACCTGGATTTTACCGTGGCTGTGCTACAAACCTTCTGAGAACTACTCCAGCTGCTGTGATTACTTTTACCAGCTTTGAGATGATTCATAGATCTCTTCTGACTCTATTTCCTCCCGAGCCACAAACTATTTAATTCGTTTGGAATATTGCCATTGGGTGCTTTGCAGAAAAAGCACATACAATTTTTTTCCAAAGATTAGCGCATTCATTCCAGGCAAATTTTGGTGGTAGCTGCAGCTGAATTCACAACTCTCATAATCGTTTGGGAAGTTTGAAATTGTCAGAGATAAGTTTAGGGATCAATAGTTGTAAGTTAATTGCTTGTTTAACGCATGAAGGCAGTGATGATGGCGAAAATTATAAGAGTGGAGGAATTTGGATGTATAACTGGGGCGATATTTGTTATGGATGATAAATTCTTCTTATAGTATACTCAAACCACATTAAACTTTGTTTGTCAAGGTGGAATCCATACACTTTCGTGCACATTTTTTGCTTGGAAGTGCTACTATTTACTTATGCATATTGCCAATTTCCAAAACTTGTTGCTTAGGGTGCAGGGGATGTAGAAATGTTTTTTAGTGCTTCTCTGTGGTAGGTGGTGTTTAATGGCCGCTTTGATTCCTTGCCCCGCCTCATCATGGACTCCATTAGTCTAAATAAGTGCTGCTGATCAAAATTCAATGCATTTTATGAATACCCATTTGTTAATTTAGATATCATATCATGGGTGGCATTAACTTATCCTAGGATACCTTGACACAGCCATGTTTCATGTCCAACAATCACCGTGAGTGATGGAAGAAAATGGAGGGTGAAAAGAGGTAAAAGTTGGGAGGCCATAGAATGGATACTTTGATAGCTAGATATCCTGCACTTGAGCAACTTTACTCGGTTGCGGTATTCGCAAGCATATGATGGCTTCCAAAAGCTGGGTCCTCTCTTCTCAACAGACAACTCAGTACCTATCTTTATCCTCGTTCATCTGCTCAAGGGAGTTGAGCTGTCTGACTCAATGACTTCATGTGGTGAGGAGCATGAACAACCCAATCCCCTGCTTTATTTTAATCTCAACCATTGCTTTATTTGGCAGAAAATATTTCATAAAGTAGTAGTTTGGTATGTATGTACGTATCAACTTTAGGGAAAAAAAAGAAAAAGAAGTTAAGAAAGCTGTTGATCATGGTCCTCTTCAAAGAGATGCAGGATTAGAAATGAACCTGTGAGCTGGATAAATTGTTGTCTGTCTTATTGTGAGCTAAACAGCCTTAGTTACTCCAACTTATTTGCCTCTGTTATTAACCTTTTTTTTCTCAGCTTTCATTTACATCAATCTCATTTGTCAGGGGCAATAAGAACTGTAAAATGCCAGCCATTGTTGAAAGGAAGGCTAGTGGTTTTCATGATTTGTTGAGATGATCAAGGGCCACTTGAAGAAGAGAATAGTGTTATGATGGATGCCCTTTTTCTTCACTCTCTTTTTTTAGGCCCAAATCTAACAATTTAGTTGGAGATTAGTATTTTTAAAGCAAACCCACTGTTGTAAACTCGTTTTTAAAGAAACCAGCTGCTTGAAGCCTTTTTAAGATTCCATCTGTTTAACCATGGACCAATTTTTATTGATTAGAAATTAGAGGCTATTGATGAAGCTACTCCAAAAATACAAAAAATGGTTTTATCTAACTAATCTTGGGAATTGATGTGTGAGAGCTTGGATCCTGTTTTTTTGGGTAGGATTCATGTTGGCCGTTAAAGAAGCTCCAGTTGGACATTGTTCGATCAACTTCTCATAATCATTTTCTCATTAAAGATTTGGATATTGGCTGGCCGGTATTAGGATAAAGAAAAAAAAAAGTGAAAAAGGCAAGTGCGAGGGGAAAAAAATGAGTTATATCCTAACTTTAGGAGACATTGTCGTTGTAGCCAAATGTACTTAATGAACGTGAACCAAATTAAACAAGTTTACTTTCATCATCCAAACGTAAAAAAGAATAACATAATCGGCTAAAAATACAAATGCAACAATAGTAGCTATTATATAATTCTTATACTAGAGCAGTATTTAAATACAAATTATATCAATATTTCTACATTGCCCATCTCAAATCCGGATTAAGGAGTAAGGTTGGAGTAAGGAACGACATTCAACAATAAAAAAAATTGTGTCATTTATAATTAAATAAATTCATAGTTTAGTATTCAAGCCCCCGACACTATTTTGTTACAAAATGGATGAAGATGAAAAAGAAGAACGAGTAATTAAAGACAAAATTGAGATTAACAATAACTATAGGACCACCATCGTGTCTTTAATCTTTAAACAAAACGTAAGCCTTTAGTTTACACGTTCATAATCTAAATCACTGCGAATGACTTTTTATAAACTGGTCGTGCCTGCCGAAAGTTCTTCAATTATTCTTCTCATTATACTTTGATATATACACCGGCGGGACCCCGCCGGAGGCAAGGAGGAGGGCCGGCCTGTGCCGGCACGCCGGCCGAATTGTTTGATATCCTTCAATGAACACGTATTAGCTAGCTTTGCCTTTATAACATATGTATATATCTTCTTCTTCTTCTTCTTCTTCTCCCCCCCCACTCCCCTTTTCTTTTCTTTATCCTCTCACCTTTTTCTTTATCACCACATTCTCTCTATCTCTCTCTTTCTCCCTTTTTTTTTCCTTATTGTTTTGCGTCATTACAAGCTGCCCACCCGAACCTGACATTTGAATCTTTCAGAACGTTACACAAAGTCAGACGTGGATGTATCCTTTCCTCTCCATGCTGGGCATAGTTTATACTAAATTTTGTGTACTTTTGCTGCTTTGCACAGTAGCAAACTCCATGAAAATGGTCACTAACATGCACAGTAACAAAACCCATGAGTTATGGACAGCACGCAGGCAGCTTTCGTTTTCTTGTTGTTCTCTGTTTATCTATTGTAGCCCAACTTTTGAAGTCTACTACGCCATGAAGATTTGGTTGGTAAGTGGTAACAGTTTTCACTAACTGGACAGTCTTGTTTGCTTCAAAATGCATCTATTCTCCTCCACCTCCAAGTTCTCATGACCTTTCACCAGTCGCCACCATTAATCTTATATTTGAACTCTATTCCTCGTAAATTTTTCATTCAT
>JAVDBV010047556.1:0-25263 GCA_032619315.1 Piper longum
ATATATATATATATATATATATATATATATATATATATATATATAATTTGCCTCGGTGATATGTCAACGAATTTGCCGAAACTTCGTTTGCGTAAATGCTCGACCAATTTATTGTTAACTTTCAAAGTTTCAAAGAGTAATGAACGAAAACATCAGATCATTCACTAACAATAACTGCGCTCATAACAACTTTGTAAAATTCATCTTGACTCAAATTAAATATATGCAGATTATGGCCAGGGATTTGATGTAGTAAGGGCTATAACAAACTCACTTAAGTACTTGCTTGATTTATTTAAATTTTTTTAATTGAAAGAGATTAACTTAATTATTACCCTTAAATTTTTATCATTAAGTAAATGTAATCCAATCAAATAAGTGCTGTAGTAAATCTCTGGCCGTAAATTATGCTTATATTACAAGTTTGTAACACGTTGGGGAAGGGAGCCCCTCGATCCTTGGACCCCTCCCCCTCTAACCCATAAACTTATTCTCCTCCTCTGAGTTCCCGTAGAAAACAGTAACAGACTATATGTACATGCTAAAAAAATCCCCCAAAACATTAAATTAAATAATAATCATGGTATAGATTGCTAATACCAATTTGTCCTTAGGGACAAACCTAGGGGCACAAATTAGAATGGGACTTTGAGAGGTTCAAATCTAATTGAAGGGCATGCTGTTGGTTGGGTAAGAGAGGCCAAAAGCAATGGGGCATGGATCTAATCTATTTAAATCCAAAGGAGCCATATGTATTGGGTGGGAATACGTTACTGTGAACCAGGTAATGGATAGTAGATGCCATCTCTAAACCAGTTGGCCACAACATTGACGGTTACCCTTTGCCATATTCCAATTGTAAACGGTTAATCCTATCCACTTAAAAATTCAAGACTACCACCAATGAACCCAAAATAAGCCAATCCTCCTTGTTTAACATGGCGGATTAGAGGTTGAGAACAAACCATGTGATATAGAAATAATGGATTCCTTAAGTTATTACAGCTCGAATTCCTCCCCTGCACCTAATTAATCACAGTGCCCCCGTCGCCATCCAACAAGATTTCGGGTCACTATAAAAAATTTCGTGAAAGTTCTCACGAAAAAGTCTAATATCGCAGAATTATCAAAATGAGGCCCATAAATTCATTATCCTTTCATGGCACTTACCATACTTTTATCTTGATATAAATATATGTGACCCCCTTCTACATCATCCAATCTTTCTCTATATATACGGGACTCCTCACCATCCTCCTGCCTTCGCTATAGCTCCATCCTATGGCGGGCCTCAACCATATTCTCCTCTACCTCTGCGTTTCTTTCCTCCTCCTCGTGGGGAAGATTGGGGTGGAGTCTTCCCATATCACCTACCAAACACTCCAGTCGGTTGAGCCCATCACAATCAGCCCCCTCCACAGAACTGCATACCATTTCCAGCCACCCAGGAATTGGATCAACGGTGCGTGCTGCAATTCTTTACCCTGTGCATTTCTCTGCTTGATTCGGATTAATTGTGCTTGTGGGTAATTTCTAAAAGGCGATCATTTGGTGGGTAATTTCTAAAAATTTATGGAATGGTCGATACTCGATAGTATTGTGACTTGTGAGTGGAAAATTTTGTTTGTATTTTTCTCGTCTTAGACGTCTGTCGTGAGCTAAGTTGGAATTACCGGTTTGTCGTCAATAGCATTTGTATGGTTTCATAGACGGAACACGTCGAACTTTTTAGTCATGGCCCAAGCTATTCTGAATGCGTGCTTGTGTCGTGAAACCTCAATACATAATTGAGACGTTTCTCATCTTTTCTCTCTAGAACAGGAGTGCTGGCAATTATGAATCGTCATCCTTTCGAGTTCATTGCTTTATCTTCATGACTTGTTCAATCTTCTTTCAAAGATGACAAAAGATTTGCTAGCCTACCCACCTTTCTTGACTGTCCGTTGTGTGCGATTAAACAATTGTTGACAGGATTTAAAGGAAGGTTGCAAGTCGAGGACGTAACTAGTTTAGCTGTTATTCTGAGTCTTATGGCCATTTCAAATGATCATTTATTTATTTTGAGTATGATGTGTTGCCCGTATTGATTTTCTAACTCCTTGTTGCCATTGTTTCCATTGTGCATGGGCTGAACTCAACCATACGGCATCAACATCAATATCTAGACCCCAATGGTGAGTTCCCTAATTAAGTTCTAATGATTTTTTTTTTCTTTCAACATAAGTTCTATGACTATATTGATTGATTATATGAATCGATCAACCAACAACATTGATAAGTCAATCGATCCAAGTGATATAATTAAAATGAAACTTGAACAGGCCCTATGTACTACAATGGCATCTACCACTTATTCTACCAATACAACCCAAAGGGAGCAGTGTGGGGAAACATAGTGTGGGCGCACTCCGTCTCCACCGATCTTGTCAACTGGAAGCCGCTGAAGCCGGCCATCGTCCCCAGCAAACCATTCGACCAAAATGGCTGCTGGTCCGGCTCCGCCACCATCCTCCCCGGCAACAAGCCCGTCATCCTATACACCGGCATCGACCCCAAGAACCAGCAGGTCCAAAACATGGCCGTGCCCAAGAACCTAGCCGACCCTTTCCTCGTCGAGTGGGACAAGCCGGACTTCAACCCCCTCATGGCCCCAACTCCGGAAAACGCCATCAATGCCAGCTCCTTCCGCGATCCCACCACTGCATGGCTCGGCCCGGACAGCCGTTGGCGTGTTATCATCGGCAGCAAGAGAGGGAGGAGAGGAATGGCCATCCTATATAGGAGCAAGGACTTCGTCCATTGGACAAAGTCCGATCATCCACTACACTCTTCCAAGAATACCGGAATGTGGGAGTGCCCTGACTTCTTCCCTGTTTACAAAGATGGGAATGTCAAGGGAGTGGACACCTCGTTTATCGGTGACCGTGTTAAACATGTACTCAAGGTGAGCTTGGATGACACCAAGTTCGAGTACTACACGGTTGGAAGCTACAACATCACCTCCGACAAGTACGTGCCGGACAACACCTCCCCCGATGATGCCACCGGATTGCGGTTGGACTACGGCAAATTCTATGCCTCCAAGACCTTCTTTGACCCCTCGAAGAACCGGAGAGTGCTCTGGGGATGGATGAACGAGTCGGACTCTCGTGATGATGATATTATGAAAGGATGGGCTGGAGTTCAGGTACCTGCACAATTTTACGTTACAAAAAATGCATGTCGTCGTCAATATTAATTTGTTGCAAAAATGCTCATTGGACGTCCGAGCTAAAATCTGATAGTTTTTTGTTGCTGCAGGGAGTTCCGAGGACCATCTGGCTTGACAAGAGTGGGAAGCAGGTAAAGCAATGGCCTGTTGTTGAGATTGAATCCTTGAGATCAAGAAAACCAATTCACATTGTCAAGCAGACAATTCAACCTGGCAAGGTTATTGGAGTGGGAGCCAAACGGCTCTCTGCAGCACAGGTCGTCTACCTATCCTTCTATGTGACCGTGCACTTCTCTTTGGTGATATGGATTTGTAGTTTATGATCTTGTTCGTATGTACAGGCTGATGTCGAGGTAACATTCGAAGTGCCCAGCTTGGAGAAAGCAGAGATATTTGATCCCTCGTGGACGACAAAACCTCAACTCCTCTGCAGTCAAAAGCAAGCAGATGTGAAAGGATCAATTGGTCCATTTGGGTTGTTGGTCTTGGCTTCCGACAAGTTGGAAGAGCAAACCGCTGTCTTCTTCCGAGTCTTCAAATACGCTAATTACAAGCCCGTCGTTCTTATGTGCTCCGACCAGAGCAAGTAATCAATCAAACCTCTTCCTCGCATAAAAATGTTAGGCTGATCGAAACTACTTGTCGCAAATGTTTACTAACATTGAACTCTTCTAAACAGGTCCTCATTGGGAACAACACTTGACAAGACAACATACGGAGCATTCGTGGATGCTGACTTGAAGGATGGCAAGCTTTCTCTCAGAAGCTTGGTTAGTATATACAATATATGAGAAGTTCTTATTCATATCTGTGTAAATTTGAGGTTCTCATATATGTTCCAATCCTTGGTTAGATTGACCACTCTATTGTGGAGAGCTTCGGAGCAGGAGGAAAAGCATGCATGACTGCTAGAGTTTATCCAACGAAGGCGGTGTCGAGGGCGGCTCACTTGTTTGCATTCAACAATGGTTCTGTGCCGGTGACGGTCGGAGACCTAAAAGCTTGGAGCATGAGGAAGGCTTCCATTAATTGATTGTTTGATATGAGAGTGTTTAATAGTAGGCTAGTCTCCTATTTTGTTACTAAATTCCAATTAAGCTTGTCTGATGGAATATCCCCAAAATGAGTCGGTTGTCTGCTACAATACTTAATTGGCAGCTTTCAATTCGACTCTTAACCTCTTAAAATAAATCATAGAGATTTCTTTAATCCATTGCCATTTTGTTTGCTTAATTTAATTAGGCTCGCCCTGGGGCCATTTTATATATCCAAATATCCTTGTTGCATCCAAATCCAAAAACCACAGAACCTAATTCAACATCCTCACAGTTCCTACTTTGGTTGGTGCCATATGTTGTGTTTAACCCATTGAAACTATTGGATTTAGATTTTGACGAGCTAGGCTCATTTTCCATTTATTATTTTACGCAAAATTTAACATTATTTCATCTCACGGCTTAAGCTAATAAGGCACTTGATTTATATTACATAGCACGAGTTAATATGAAAGTGTAATTTCATAAATCAATCCTGACGTATGTACATCAAACTTGACATACTTAGTAATTCAAAATCGAAGTAATTGATTAAGTCCAATATTCAGATTTCATTCTATGCTGGTTGTTACGATGCTTTCAACATATATATAAGCATCATTATCATTACTCTTCTACTAATTTACAAAGTCGACCCAATATAGGATTGAAGTTTCATTAAACAGAACAATATTCACTCTATAGCTTCTCGTAGAACTTTCTAAAGTACCATGTGTGTGGTGCACGAGATTATGAAGAACTAATTTGTAATAAACCTTTCAACTAGTTTTGTTTTACACAATAGTTTGTGGCGGAGATCGGGAAATTTGCGAGAAAGACAAGGATAGACAGAAGGAGCAGCTAAACGTTGCGGGAAATTCGCGACAAAGACAAGGATAGACTGAAGGAGAGACTAAACGTTGCAGATGGACTACACACTATCCCCCCCCCCCCCGTGGATGTTAAACAAAGGAGGGTAAAACAATCCTCAAAACTCATTTTTCCCCCTTAAATAAAGCTCTTTTTATTTCATTAGGAATCAAACACTGACCTACCATTTGGCCGGTATCATGTTAAAAATGTCTTCGGTAAATCACAACCTTTGCTAATAGCAGAAGTTGACAAAGGAAACATTCTTCACTTCAAAGAACTTTCTAATCGGCCATTTAGAAAAAAAAAAAAGTCCTTACAGATATGTCAAATCCAACGTGTAGCAAAAGTATAGAAACTGGGGACCTTTTTGTACATGGTAAAAATATAGCTTCGATAAAAATTTCCTTTATCGAGCACACCAATATCCTAAGCAATTAATTCAACTAATAGAGAGGATACTTGGAAGCATAATTTCCTGTAATCCCTTGGGATTGTCTACATGGACCCAGTGCCCTGCATTAGGAAGAACATGAAGAGAAAACTTACCCTCGTGAGGTTCCTGGTGTTTGCTAGAAAGTCTCCGAAGTTTCTCTAATAACCTTGGAGACCATCTGTCGCTATTTTCTGCCCGCACAAGGGCAACTTCCATGCCCTTTGGGGGGTGCTCTAACAAAGACCAGTAGTTTGTCTCCCTAGAATGTTAGAATAAAGAAATCATTTAATTGTCTGTCCAGAAGATTTAAGCTAAGTGTAAACAGTCACTGAAATATGCCAAAATTATTAAATAACAAACGTAATGGTTGACAGAACAAATATGATATCCTTCACGGGTTTTAATCTTCAAGGATCACGGTGTTTGTTACCTGTAAGACAAAAACATTTCTATTGCACCTTGCAGATTGAAGGACCAAGTCCACTCATCTCCTGATTTCTTCAAGTTGCTAGCAATCCACTCAGATAGAGTCTTGGAAAAGCCAAGCTGAAGCATCTGATCCACCACCCATCTGCAAATGGTTTTCTGTTAATGATTTAGTCATAACAACAATCAAACAAAGATATAAAATCCTACCAGCAACCCGAGAATAACTCAAACAAGTTAAGGCTATCAGTTATAAACTATACTAAAAGTCTCTCTACCCACAGCACCCGACACATATTTAAAAATTTTTGTCCACATGTTTGCAGAAGAGACCTTCTTGACGTGAAGCGGGGAGGAAGGTTTTGAAGAGTTTGCAGCACTTTTTCCACTTCACCGTCCCCTTCTTCAGGGATCACTTCACCTGGCACGGAGTCCAGAACCCATACCTGTGCTGCATCATAGTCAAGCGATATCAAAGTTTGGAATTTAATTAACATGGTAGTGAATGCTGTCAAAGTCAAGTTTCCTTGATAAAAAGGCTCAATCCCAGATGTCAGGTACACAAAGAAAACAGCCAGGTACGCAAAGAAAACATACACCCCAACGAAAAATTCACTGTATGAATTTTTCATATTGTGATCATATCAATAACCAAAGCAGAGGACCATTGCAACACAAAAAGTGAAGCATCTGCACCTGTTTAGGAAAAGTTGCTGATTCACCATAGCATCCACCAGCACAACTCTTTGCAAAATCCAAGGCAACTTTCCCCCCCATGGAATGCCCGATAACAACATCAGGCCATGCCCAACCTTGAACTTTCACAAGATTAGCTAAATCTTTAGCCGAGTTCTCTATACTATGAGGAGGTTCCAATCCTCTTATCTCAGTAGATTTCCCATGGTTCCTCAAATCAACCAAAACCATTCTCCAATCTGCACGATCACCAAGTTCGATCACATCAAAAGGCTACACCATAAAACTAAACTACAACCAATCATCATCATCATCTCAAAAGAAAGCACATACAGATCCTCAAATCCCTACAATTTTGCAATAACATCCTAAAAGAAATCAATGACGTAGACACACTCAATTTTTTGCGGAAAAAAATTTACATAGCATTTAGGGGTGGCTGAACAAGGATAGCACAGTGTTATTCTCCAACCTTTTGCCGTGATTCCATGATGATGATCTAGTACGTGCCCCAACAATAAGGTAGAGTCATATCATGATCACGACCTAATAAGCGCCGTAACACTTGCACAGAGAAATCAACAAAAAGTAGGCCGCACTAAATTTACCTGGTACCGAGGAAACACAACAATGATTTTACAAAAAAGGGATATATACCCCGACGAATGACGATCTAGTACAACAGTGAGTGATTGCTGATGAACAAAACACAAGGAAACATCAACAGTGATTGCTGATTAAATAATTAATCATTTGTTTGGACGATGGCAAAGCAAAGCAAAGCTGTTGAGAGAGGGAGGGAGAAGAAATTGTACAAGGGATATGGACGAAGAGTCTTGGTGTATACCGGAGTGGGAAGAAGGGTTGGTGCGGAGGTGAGAGGCGAGGTCGCGGGCGAAGGAGCGCCAGTTACGGCCGGTGCCCAGGAGGCCGTGGATGACGAAGGCGGTGGCGGTGATGGGGACGTCGGGGGAGGAGGATCGGATTTCCTCGTAGGCGAGGGTTTGCAAGGGCCTGGTGGGTCCCACGAATGGCCATGGAGGAGGGGCGGCGGCGGCGGCGAAGAAGAGGGGAAAGCGCTTGATGAGATGTCTGGGCATGGCTCTCTCTAACCATGGATGACAATACCCATGGTGGTGTGGTGGAAGGGGATTGAGGGGATTGTTGTTGTTGTTGGGAAATCTTTTTGTCAAACTCCAAAAGGAGATGCAAGAGCGCCAGGGATCATAGCTACAAGTGTTTTTTTTCCATGATTGTTTTTTTATAATCTTGTTTAGAGCTTAGTGAAATTATCATTTTTGTTAGAGCTGAATGAAATTGAATTGGTGAAGAAGATTAGGGGGGAAGAAAAGGAAAAGGAAAAGGGAAAAAAGAAAAAAAACATAACAAAACAAAAAAAAAACGATAATTATTGCTGACAGCTGTGGGATTTGAACCCACGCCCTTTCGGACCAGAGCCTAAATCTGGCGCCTTAGACCACTCGGCCAAACTGTCGTTGCATGCAAAGGGATTGGGCGTAATTTTATTTATTGTATTAAAATTTTCATCCAAGTTCCCTCTCAACCCGCCTTCGAAATTTCTATCTAGGTGAGCCAACAGAATAGATTTCTCATTTCTTTTTTTTTTTTAATCAGTGAATTGAGCATTACGCCCATCAATAGAGAAAATCTGCTTGTTGAATCCCAGGCCTCTCTGTCCTTTCCTTCTGGTTTCCAGCTGATGCACGCTTTGTGAGAAATCGAATCTCTCGTTACGATTACAATAAGAACGGCTAGGTGCTAACTTTGAGTACTAATTCGTTCGAATCCACCTATCATTTTGATAGTTCCTTTCAAACATGAAAAATTATCCTACATGAGCTGAACTCGTCTTACATGAGCAAAGATGACAACATCACAGTCACCCTCGGAAAACAACATGACCAACTAATAAAATTCATGGTCAAGCCCTTACAATTGCAGCGTTCCATATGTTACCCGGATCCATAACTTCCTTGAGCATGCAAGGACTTACAAGCCCTCCCTTGATCATCAGTCAAATGGATCTATCCTAGGGTCATGTTCACTGGCCATGGCCATCCCCGTGCATAGACATGTCGGGCACATTACCTGCAAAATATCAACGCATAGCTGAAAACCCTCACTTCAAAATATGCATTATGTACAGTCAATAACAGAAAAGCACCGTGTCTGCAATGTTGTATTAGCCATGGCCAACAGAAGAGCAACAGATGCTTAACATGACAACAGACTATTTACATTTGGATGTATCAGAATCAGGCAATTGATATCCAAATAGAAGCTACACGATCACACGTGAGTAAATTATGACATTGGATATTTCCACGTCATAATTTACTCCCCATGGTTGTGCTCAGCATTGTAGGCATTACAACTTAGTTCACAAAACATTACGCTGGAAAAAAATTGCTCGCTTACCTTTCCAGCGCCAGAGCAGTTTTGACATCTTTGAGTCCTAGGTGCACTCAGTGGACGTATGGTATTTTCAGAATTGAAAATGGGTTCAATGTTCAAACTGAAGCCAGTTGCAGAACATCGTGCACATGAAAGATAACCTAAAGAGAGATGGATACATTAGCAGATCCGTATTAAGCCAGGTATAATAATGAAGAGACTGAATCATGAACAAACCATCACGTATTAACAATCTCCTCGTCCAATGAAGAAGGGCAAGATAATGGAGAAGCATTGCTCATAAAACAATGGCAATTTCCACACAACATATGTTGAATTAGGCCATACCAGTACCACGGCAGTATGCACATCTTTTCTTCTCATGTTGTTCCACATTGTTCGCTTCAATTAACATAAATGCTGAAATCACACCCACTGCCCCACCCGAGAAGGATGCTACAATTGGATCCACTTGGCTGAAAAGATCAAGATGAAGCAGGACAATGTCCACAATAAGAATTTTAAGAAAACTATGAAGAAAAAACCACATAAATGTTCTTCTAACCCATGGTACATACCTAAGTTGAAGAGGCAAATGCATTGTGCGAATGAAGTCTTCGTACGATGTACCACCCAACCCAAGCTTGAGTTCCAGCTGTAGTAGGTGCCATAACATATATCATATAAGGAGAAGAAATGGATGGCACTAGTAGAGCAAATAACCACTTGGCAGCTTAATAAATAAATGATAGCAATGAACATGGATATGATGCATGTTGATTAATACTTCAAAAGACACATTGTACCATAGATATGCTTGAACAAAGAAATATACATAATCCACAGATAAGATATATGATATGGACTTACAGTGGGAGCAAGAAGGCCCCCAAATAGAATAATCCCCGAGATCAGAGAAAAGCTTGTGAGATAAAGCTGTTTCAACGTTTTCGTGGTCTGTTCTACATAAAAGATTAAAAAACGTAAGCATGCAGATCATTTTAAGCATGCATTCGAAGAAGGGAGGGGTGAAGAATTACCATAGGTGGGAGAAAGGGAATGGTCGATGGCATGTCTGGCATCTCATATTCCTCCTCTCCACTTTTCTGAACCAACTCACGACACTTTATCCGTTGCTGAACCCGAAGCCTCCTAACCTGCATGAATTCAAAGATGAACACTTTCTCAATATCTAACAACACCAACGTCATTAGGATCCAAAAATCAGAAGAAAACCTCAGACATCAGCTAAAGCATTTCTACAAACAGTTAACCTCACCTCTTCCATGAGGAGAAAAATTCTATTGCGCCGGCTGCGTATGTTATCGTGAATCTCCTGCAGCTGCATCTGCACGAAATCACGAACCGTCTCCGGACCCTCGATGATGCAAAAGCCGCTCCATTTTCAAACCATTCAACGAACACACGCACAGAGTCAGGCACTGATTCGATCTCCATTAAGGTAAAAAAAGGAACTGAATTTCTGTAAAACAAGAAGAAAAAAAAAACCATGAACCTGGAGCCACCGCCATCTCCGGCGGAGGGAGAGGAGGAGGAGTGAGGGGAAGTGGCGGCGCATGCAAGACGAGGGGTGGAAAGAAGAAGAGGGCGGGGAGGAGCAAGGTGGGGTTGAAAGGGAGGCTTGGAAGGGGTAGGGGAGAGGAGGAAGAGGGTGGCCATGTCTATTGCGCTTGGGAGGTGGATGCCGCTAAAATGCATGGAACGTGTAAGAACCAAGAAGAAGAAGAAGAAGAAAGAAGGAATAAATGGAAGGAAGAAGGAATCTTTGTGTCACAAGGGAACAAGAATCTGATAGACGGCTTACAAAACGCTAATATTTAATAAAAGGTGATCAAGTCATGCAGTTAACAAGTTTAAGCGCTTGTGATCTCTAAGCTACTATTCTAGAGAGGGGAAGCAAAAAAAAAAAAAAAGCTGCCGGTTTGCTTACCAATAAAAAAATAAAAGAAAACCAACCAAGAAAAGAATGAATGTTAGCTTCCACCCTTGTTTCAATATAAAGAGGTAGAGGTTGAGAATTGATTCAGAGATTTTCGTCTCATGCATTCAATGTTCTAAATGACTAATATGCAAATTTAGGAAAAAATTACTCGGGCTTTTTTTCTCTAAATATTGGTTTCATTTATTCCTAAGTAAATGATTTCTACTTGCTCAAAATTACTAAAATCATCCACCGACAAAGGTTAATAATTTAATTCTTCCAAGCTAGTGTAAGCGGATAGTTTTTAATAAAATATTAAATGCGTCAAAGATAACCACCCCTAAATAAGTCGAAAAACTTACTTATTTGAATAACAAAGCATATGCACACGGGAACGTTTAGAGTCAGAAATAGGTAGGGGTGTAAACAAGCCAAGCTAGTTAGCAAATATTTTATGTTCTACTCAATTTAGTTTGAACTCGTGCTCGTTAAGTATGTGCTCGAAAAAATACTCGGCTCGAAATAGATAACTGGTTAAACAACGAACAGAGCTTAAGCTAAAGAGTGTTCGACTTGGCTTGGTTCAAAACTAGAACTTAACGTGTTCAAATTGAAAAAATATTTGTCTTAATTCAGCTCATCAATATTATTAAAGTCACATTGAATTTATATAATGTTGAAATTTTTTTTTAATATTACTCAGCTAAGGAATGTTCGACTCGACTCGGCTCAAAAATAAAGTGAGCCCAACACAAACCAAACCTAAACACCATAAATTTTGAAACGAGTTGCTCAAACCATAAAAAATCAAAGGCTCGTCAAAGCTCTCAAACAAGCTCAAATAAGCTTGTAAAAAATCATGTCGGATTTAAAAACAAGACTTGTTAAAAATCATGTTGAAATAAAAAACAACCTAACTCGTTTCAACTTGACTCGTTTACACCCTTAAGTAGGATTGCTAATTGAACGAGCTAGTTTGTAAGCATTTGGCGTTCAGTTCGGTTCAATTCGACTCGAAATTCGACATTTAAATACTCGAACTTGAACTTGACTCTTTAAAATAATATAATAATATAATTTTTATATTATATATATATACTAATAAGTTTAATTATAACTAATTATATTTATTTATCTACAAATAGACTAGTAAAGAATTGAGATAATTAAGATAGTATGTATTCACATGTTTTTAATTGAGTTATGATTTTTAATCGAGTCGATTTTGAACTCACGAACGAGCTAAATTCAAACTTGAAAAAATTAAACAATTTGAGTTTATTCAACTCAAATCAAGCTCGAATATGTAAAAAATATTCGAGTCGAGCACGAACATATATATTCAAAACTCGTTATTCGAACGAACTTTAAACTATTCAAGCCGAACTCAAATACAAATAAAACTCGATTCGCTCGCTCATTTAACACCCATGACCTTAGGTATGGGTAACCTAGGCATAAAATTTCATAAGAACCTAGGGCTAAAGACAAGCTGTGGCCACCCTGGGTCTCATTCACCGTATCATTGTTCCGAGGTAGCTCGGCTAGTTCTGTTTGGTTTGCCCCAAAGCATTAAACTTTAAAATTTATATTGAAAAATAGGACCTTGACCATGCAAACTTTTACTAGTCTTTACCTTTGCCTTAACTCTGAATAGTTATGGTCATTGGAAGTGGAGTGGACAAGACCCCAAGTAACAAGTTCAACAAAAAGGCTCGAAGCAGTGAAAGGAAATGCTCAAGAAACAATCCACTGATACCGTTCGCTTGCTTTCAATAGATTAAACACTTTCTTTCATTTAAAAAAGAAAAAAAATGGCCTTATCACTCGCCTAACATTTACAGAATCCTCTGTTGACCTCAAATCAAAATGAAAGGTTTCAAAAATCAAACAAAATAAAATGGAAGGTCAGATCCATTTGAAACTTAATTATTACTTATAAATACACCTGGCTATCCTGCAAGATAAATATGGAAAATGGATAAAATGATTATATGAACAGGAAATTACGGTAACTATCTACTCAACCAGGGCTTTATCCCTGACATTTCAGGCAATCCTCGGGTATCGAGTAAATGGCAAAGGCTAGTTTTTCTTCTGAAAACTTCAATCAAAACCCATCGTAACCGTCAAAATCATAATACTCATCCTCCTGATTCTCAGGATGCAAATAGTCGTTGGCGCCTTCTCCATTATCACATTCTCCATACTCGTTATCATACTCGAGGTGAAAGTCTTGTACTTCAGTTGCATTCTTCCTATCGTCTTCCTTCTGTTTATAATTTTGCTCATCATCATCGCCAGTTCGATGCCTTTTCATCTTTTCACTAGTGACCTGTGGGATGATAAAATAAATTTTAGTATAAAAATAGGCATTTGCTGGAAAAGCTATATAGCATAATAAAGCTTCGATAGCATATGTAATCAACAAATTTAAGCCAGCATAGTCAGCTTATACAGCATATCCAATCCACATACTTATGCCCAAAATTTGAATTTTAAATATATTAGCTCTGAAAACGATAACTCTAGAGGAACTTAAAAATAAAATATAAAAAAAATATTAGAAAGAAAAAAAAAAGTTTGGTCTTGATCAATAAAACAAAATGGCGTACATTATCGTCAAAGAGTTTCTCGAGCACATCGTAATTGATCTTGGAACTCAGCCTCTGCGTACAAAAATACCAAACAGCAGAAATTAAAGTATGATTCGAGACCAATACTTAACCCTATAATTATTAGAAGTGTAGATTATTGATGTTGAAGAAATTCAACATTGTGAAGGACAGCAAACTTTTAAAAGTCAACCATGAAACGTCACATTCCCCTAGATCAAACAGCTACAGGTACCTTCTTAGCTAGCATTCTGGAAGTTGCTTCAGCTGCAGTTTGAGGTGGTAAGGAATTTTTGGCCTCTTCAGCTCGTTTTTGTTGCTTTTCCTGAAAATTAATCATAAAAACACAATTGGACTAAATATATTTGCATGATAAGCAATTTAAGTGTTTATGCATATATACAGATTATAGAGCCAAACTAGTATACAGTATCAAAAAAAAAGTGTAAAGTAAATGTTTAGCAAAGCCTGTTATAGACAGTACTGATTTAATCAAATTCACTAAGCTAATTAATTTTCAATCATGTTCAAAATGCACATTCTCCCGGTAAAATAAGGCATAGAACATTTTAAATTTCAGCAGAATAAATTGTAAGGAGTTTCTAATGACAACAGCATTTTCACATTTTTTATACCAGGGCAATGAAGAAAACTTTTAGCCCAAGAATCAAAATCCCGTAATAATAAAATAGGATATAAGTTTAGTAACTCAACACCATGGGAGACCAGAAACCTCATCTTAGCTTTTTCCAAATTATTGCAAAATATATTCCAGGTATTTTAATTGATAGAGACTACACTGTAATATCATTTCAATCCTTAGATAATTAAAATATTAATAACACTTCTATAACATTTCATTTATTCCCAGTCAGACTTTCTTTAATATGCCACATTGGCAGCCAACTACAGATCAAAATGCAGCTAATACTTGAAAAAAACGACACTAAATGAGCTAACCCATGCAACTTAGGTAAACATTTATATCACTGAAATAAGTTGCATGACTGGATCGAATCTCATTTCCATCATAAATAAGAAATGGTATCTGAAAGAGGCAGAAAGCCCCATTCATACTAAGTATAGATAAATAGTTAATGGGAACAAAGCCTATATAAAAGTGTAAACCAATGTTTTTTTGTATGTTGGGATACTAATGCGAATGTGAAAGCCAATAAACTTTCTAGATATTAAATTAAAAAGAAGACAAAGAATACTGTGGGTAGACTTAATTCAATAAACAGCAATGTAGAATTTTTTGTAGTTATATGATTTTGTTTAATATAAGAGAAGTTCACACAAATATATTTAGCATTTGAAATTATGCTACTGCCTTTGCGTAGCAAGTTTATTATAAACAATAAACCCATATGCATATATATTAGCTGATATTACTAAACAAGCTAACCAGGTCTTCTTCTCATCACATTTCAATTACTTTTTAGCCGTCTAACCAAGCAATTCGTGCTAATAAATTCATGATTTGTATTGCTTTATGTATAATGATTTAGGAAGCAACTACGCATTTCATACTCCTGATGCAAGATCAGGAATCTAAATAAAGAGGGTTTCAACCTTCAAAACACATACTCCGAAACAGTTTCTATCTACCGATACATTTCAAGGTTCAATGATTATTTCAGTATAGGACTCTCTTTCTTTGTTGCCAACCACAATAAATACCTAGGAAGATCTTAAGAATCCACCCTAAATTCTAGCCACAAAAATAAACATCAATGATAAATTCAAATTTGAAATGATCCTTTAACTTGAAGGACACCATGATTTGACAAAGCCTATGAACTTGAAGAGATTATGCAAAAAGGGAAAAGATCTCCCTGGAAGGAGTGCTTTATTCATGTCGTCCTTCCAACTCAGATTTTAACGAAGATTTCACACCTTGCATACATGTGAGGTTCTCCCGCCTTTATTGCCATCTTTTGCATGAAACATGAAGCAAATCAATTTTTCAGATACCTCAGTATCCTAGATCACTCATCTCGACTTGTAGCACTAGAAGTTCTTAAGGACTGAATTTATGTACTTCTACCTTTGGCCAAAAGATTTTCTTTCATGCCATCAAATAGCAGGAACTTTTAGAACAAAGCTTACAACTATTTTTCTTCACTTCAAATCATTTCTGTTCATTCCTTTTCTTACAATACCTTTGCATAACCTTCTTCATCTTCGAATTACTCCTTTGTCAATAGTTCGCATAATCCAGAAACAACAGAATCCAACTACAGCACCGCTCAAATGTTACAATCAAAAGGATCATTGGGTAGAAACCTTACTCAAGACTCAACTTTTACTAATTGTACTAGCAGAAGCAATACAAAACAGAGTATTCAGAAACTACAATTCTCGATAACAATTAAGATAAAAAAATGCTTTTATTTGGCAAATCCGTCTTGGAAAAGAATATATTACTTTGAAAACATTATTCTCCAAATTACACAGTAAACAATTCAAACACACAGACAAAAAGTTAACATGTACCTTTTTGGATTTGGAAAGTGCAGCTGCAACAGCTGCAGCAAGTTGTTCTGCCCCCTCCAGCATTTCCCCATTGCAACTATTCTTTGTTGCTTCATAAGCAGCAGCTCTAGATGCATCAGCAGCAGCTTCTTTAGCTGCTTGTTCCTGAAAAATAGTATTAGCACATCCACACAGAGCTTCCAAAGAGAGACAACAAACAAGTGTTAAAAGGTTAACATTCTATACCTTAATGTAGTCATCATTCATAGTTTCCCATATAATCTTCTTCAAATGCTTTTCTTCCTCAGTGTGAAGATATTTAATCACCTAGATTTAGGGTTCAAATAAATCAAGTTTTTAGTGACTGAAGACAGGCCAAGCATGCTTACAAGACAATTCTTAACAGTTCACTTAGTCGTGCATTCTACAAAACATATAGGCATGCACATAAAGAACAATCAGATTGTGGCCTGCCATAGTCTAATAATAAAGTATGAATTATGAACAACAGAACTATATAACAGGCACACGGCAACCATTTATCAATAAAATCCCATAAACTGAACCAAAGACAATCCTACGTCCCCATTAATCCACCTGAAAGAAATGGAAAATATATCCGTAAGGCTGTTCTATTCCGCAATCTCACAGGTCAAGGGGTGGGACGCAGAATTTTAAAAATCCAGTTTACTACAAATATGGCCAAGGCATAGCTTAATGGTGTATTCTTTTGCTTACCAATGGGTTGTTTCCTTAAAAGGGGCATCTCAAAAAAAATACACAAAGAAATGGCCAACTAACGAAGCCAGAGCAATGCCCAATAACTGTTCAGTCATGGCATGGCTGAACCAAATGTAAAATGGGGCAAGTCACCAGCAATCAAGTCTGTGGCCTTCCTAACAAGACCATGGTTAAGGACACTGCCGACTTGCAAATTCAGCTGATTGAGCACATCCTCCTTGTCCTTCTAGGATACTCATGCGAACATTTAGCAGGAGAACAAACCTTCTATTGGCATAAGGATCATCCTAAACAACTCGAAAGCCAATTTCAGGAAGTCGAACAAGCTGCAGCCCATACAACTAGAAGTTGTCCATTTCAATAGTTCTAATTTAAGTAGTACCATTGATTTCCATTCATTGTTTTACAAGTAGAGTTGATCAATATAAATAAATGTATTGTATTGGCATCAGACATTACATTTCGTTATTGAATGAAAGTTTGCATTTAACCTTATGCAACTTTTCCCTTTTCTTTTTCTTCTCAAACTTACACGTTGCTTTGGTTTCTACCAGTTGTCTAGTTCACTAAGTAGATTGTAGCAATTATAATTATAAATCTTCACCCAGCAAGGACACATTTGAGTCATTATTGCCCACATACTTGGCTTGACACCTCCAGCGTAAGACCAGCAAGCAGCACCTACCCACCGGCTTGTAGTGATCTGGCCAAAGTGCAATGGGCCTTACTATTTCTTTAAAAGAGGTTAACCGAAGTTAAAGATCATAGGCACATCCCCACTAATTCTAATCAGAAAAACATCATTCACCAAGACAAAATGGTCTATCTCTTGCTCTTTTCATAAAATCAAGCAATTAAGAAAGATTACCTCGTCATCATCTATGTCAGATAGACTTTCAGAGTTGTGACTTTCAGCTTCATCTGAAAGAAAATGAAAAGAAACAAATATCTTAAATAACATTCTATTACCTAGCTCTTGAGAAAACCCTTAAGTACGAAGCACACTTGTGCAAGAGTAGCATACCAGCGGGTCCAGGATCCCCAGAGAAATATTGTCCATTGTTTATATTTTCGTCAGGTGTAATCTTTACATGACATTGCACAGCCATTTCAACCAGATAATGGAGCAAATAATTTATGAGCAAATTTAAAATACACAACTATGCCAAATTCAAGGCTTAATGCACAAATGTGGCCATCTTTAAAAAAAAAAAAACTAGCACTAACCTCTTCTTGACATATTTCATCTTGGCACCTCAAACCATTACGATCAACTTGTTGCAGCTTTTCTTGATTATCTGCATCTGCTGTTCTTTGCCTTTCAGCTCGCTGAAAAGCTGGAGGTTCAGCTCCCCCTTGTAACCCTCCAGACATCTTGATGAACTGGGTACACAAAAATGCATGAATCAAATTTGCCTACAGACCTGAGACAAAAAATCTTCGTTAAAACAAGAAGCAACAAACACATACATCTTTATAACAATCCCGGCAAAGATTAAGAGCAAAATGTGTTGCTCCCCCATCCCTATGTTCACAAAGCACAGCAGATTTGGCAGAAGATTTAGATGAATGTATTTTTGCTTCTTGGTTTTGAAGTGCATCCCCGTCAAACTCAGATGCCTTCTCCATGAACTCTTTTACCTGGAAAGTTTATAAGAAAATGAAAATGGTAAAATTTAGTGAAATTTCCAACTTGGCTTCCCTATATTAGTTTAGACAGGCCTGAGACAGGTTGGATTGTTCAACCCAAGATTAAAAGCATCACTGCTCATGGACCTGATCTCTCTTCTAGATGCATCTGGTGGTTTATGATCATTGCAATGGTGAAAATGTACAATCTGTTGAATGCAATCGTAGTAGATGGCTGCTCAAGTCATGATTAAAGATTGTTTCCTACTCATAACTCAATGAATCAAATATGATCAAGACTAAAGATGAAATTGGGTACAACAATGGAAGGATAGGTATAATAAAGGCTACAATAGAGCCCTTGCCAGAGAGTAAGAGGGGTGGGTCATTGTCAAAGGTAATTCACGGATGACTGAAAGAGCATATCAAGTAAATTGAAACCATTTTGTGATTCGGGATATAGTAACCGATTCAATGAATCAATCTAATGAGTTCCAAAAGTTTGACACTATAAACATACACAAAGAGGCAAGGAAACTAAGGTTAAAAAGGTAGAGAATGCAGACATTCAATGTAACACAGGGCACTTAAATCAAGGCATAGCACAAAAACCTTGCCAGCTCGCACACCCCAAAGAGAAGACTCTGATATAACAAAATACTTATCACCATCAAAAAGAAATCTAAAAATGCCTTTCACATAGAGTACTCAACCAGCCCCACACACCACACACATATAACAAAGGGATTTAACAGGGCAGGTGACTGAGATAAAAATTTTGATAGGAACCAAACTTCATCATGTTATAACCTATAATCATCTGAAACCCGCTCAAATTCTTTGTTATGTTTTACATGCACCTAAAATTTTTCTCCACATTCTACAGACCTGAATTTTTGTACAAAAAGGTATATCGAGGCTTAATCTATTAAGTCTTCAAAATCATATTTATTAGCAATCAATTTAATAACATGACTTAGTTGTACATATTTAACATTATTGTACAGTAATTTGCTCATGAGTTTAGTGGCCTTATTGTTTCCTTATTTTTCTCAACTTCTTTGCACATTGTACTTCTATATATACATCAATGTAAACTATTTCAAGTTGGCTTTTGCACTCAAGTATTTAATATTGATAAAATTGCACACCGAATATTATTTTAATATTCCACTTATTTTTACAATTTATTTGTAATCTTCATATTTAAAAAGTTTTAAGAATGTTTAATATTTTTTAGAATTTATTTGCAATCACAAAAGGAGTTGTCTTTTTTTCCTAGCATTTGTACCAATGCTTAAAAGACAGGTATATATTTTGTAAGGTCCATTATAATACATAATCCACACTTAAATTTCATCCAATAACGGCTGACAACAAAAAAACCAAACACATATCAATTAAGCGGATCCAAAAAAAAAGAAGAGGGAAAAATGATGAAACAGGAATCACATACACCAGTTAAATATAGAAAAAGTTAAAACTTTGAACTTTTAAAATACTTACAGTCAAGTGTGCAGATTCTGTATTCTCAAACTCAATAAGTCGATTAGTTAATGTTTGTTCACAAACATGTACAACATTAACCTGGTCACAAGTAGAAGAGAAGAAAAAAAAACGTAACTAATAGAGAGATAAAAGTGATCCAATAACAAGTTTCAAAATCTAAATGAAGTACATCAATGATCAAATAATTAGGGTAATAGTCATATTTGACAAGAGAAGGTCAACAAACTCAAGAACGTAGAAAATCTTCATGTTTGACTTACAACTTCAGATTTAGAATACTTATATCCATGGGCAAGTGCAGCAATGTACAATGCTGCACCACACAAACCACTTGGCTTCCTTCCAGTCTACAGAATGGGATTAAAAAGTTTAAGTTGAGAATTATATACAAAAATTAGCATTGGTAATTTGTAAAGATAATACCTGCAACCAATCTCGCTTCATGCTAGCTATAATTCGCATGGCTGTTGCTGAAACATCGTTATTCTTTTCCTTCAGTAATGCTTCAAGCATGCAAAAAATGTTAAAACAATCATTAGCAATATTAAATAAAAAAAGCAAGCATTTCTTTGCAAATGATTTTTATCAACAACCTCACAGAAAAGAACACCCAAAATGTCATCATTGGAAACAGTGCATTTATCCAGATAAGAAGCCTCACAAGTGAACAGTTGAACATCCTTTTAATTTCCATAAATCCACTCACTCAGTTCTACATTGACTAGACCGAAAGGCTTAAAGTAGTTGCATACAAAATACAAATGAGTTTACTTACTATATTTAGCTTTCAAGAGAAAAAAAAAAAGTTAAGCCACGTAGTCTAAACAAATTCAAAGTCCTTACTATGTTTATAAAAAGAAATTTTCAGAAATAATACAAAGAATTTGCAATGATACGGATAAGAAATAAATGTTATCCATAACTCAAATAATATGCTCTTACTTTCAGTAAACCGATGGATGAAAAGGCTAGGATCTACAGGCGTTTGTACAAAAGAATGTTCTTCAAGTTTTAGGAGCCTACAAAGCTGTAAAAACACAGCACCTAGCACATAACTGAAACACCAAATCAAATGATATGTATAGGAAAAGGGTATTAAAATTTCACACAAAAAAATAAACAATTTTTTTTCAAAAATGTACGCATGGAAAAAAAAGAAACCAATCTTACACATTCTGCTGAAGATACTCTGAAAAATCAATAAGAAGATATGGTCTCGATTTTTGTCTGCAAAAACACTACTAGGGATTAGTAGGCTGGTAGCTAGAATCAATATTGTAAAACTCGGTCTGAACCAGGTTGACTCGGCCAAGTCAACTTGGTATCAATGCGAACAAAGTGGAAATTTTGTGTCACTTTTGAAAAGAATAATGATGTTTCAGCAAAGTGAACTCACTTGAGTCACCAATTCCCTAAATCTAACATACACCATGTATATCCTCAGGTTTCTCATTTTTATAATGCTTTTAGAAGGTTGAAAATGTGATTTTAAGATAATAAATTTCAATTATCAGTGCACATGTTGTATGCCTTGTACCCTGATTCAGAAGAAAATTTTAGAACTTTTGTTTTATTTGGAATTTTATTATTAAAGAAGTACATCAGGGATTGTTTATTTTAGGACTACTAGTTTTAGTTTTTTTCTATATTTCTAGTTTGATAATCCATGAGTCTATAAATGCATGTCACTAGCACATTGGCCAGCATGATGTGCTGGTGGAAGAAACTATATTCTTAATCATACTTCTTTTATTTTCAAAAATTTTAATAATGTATTTGAAGAAATATTCATGTCTAATATGCAAGCATCAAACATCATTGTTTTGAAGTTGTTAAAATTTATCCTGATACTTAAATAATGTGACACAAAAGGTTTTATCATCAAAGCTAAAAAGTTCAACAGGCATCTACAATTGAGGTTTTGCATATCCAAAAATGACTTTTTCAAACTATGAAAACGTATAAATACAGAACAAGCTATTCTTAAATTAGCATTACAAGTGCATACATCTTAGAATACCAAAAAATATCTTGCTAAAAAAGGAAAATTCATATGCATCAATGTCTTGTCAATTATTTATATATGCCAATGAATAGTCACAAATAAACTAAAAAATTGTAATTAGGTATGAATATATCAGACACATTATATCCAAATAATATAGTCCAAACATTGTAAATAAAACTTCTTAGTGAAGTTATTACTATGTAATTAGATAAAATTTCTACAATAGTAATCTCTCTAAATAAATTTGGAACTCAAATTATAAAAAAAAGCATAAACAAATTGAACTTCATAAAAAGTAATAGAATTTTATAAAGGGTAATAGAGAGAATACAGATGTTGAAAGGTACAAAACACACGTATCTAGTCTTTGATTAGAAGAATTTACTGTAAGAGAAGAATTTTTTTCAAAATGCACTTGGTTTGGAAAAATTTATGAGGTGTATGTATTTGGAAGATTTTATAGATTAATGTATCTTATATAAAGAACAAGGCGTGAGAGGTACTAGGAAGATAAAACAGATCTTATATAGAAAGGAGTGTGCAAGATATTAGGAAGATATCACAGATCTTGTACTTGGTAGAAGTAAAAATCTTATATTTGAAAGAAGATCTTATATTTGGAAGCCTCTAAAATTCTTTAAACTCAAGAAAAAATCTTTAAAAAATATAAGAGAGACATCTAGTAAAAGACTGTTTTATTTTATTATATTTAGATAGATAGACCTTGAAAGAATTATGATGTTTTGATGAATAATATGGAATAAAGTTTAAAGCTTTGATTTGAATTGTTGAGTTCTTGTGACGAGTTCTTGGTTGGTGCCAATGGTAGAAGCCTAGGTGCCGATGCCTTGGTAGTTATCCCTCATTATTTATCGTTGATAGGTACCAAAGACAATCTCCACCTCACCTATACACTTCCAAGTCTATTCCCCAACAACTTGCTTACCCTTTTTGCCATCTCATCACAAGTTAGCCACCCACCCTTTGTTCATCTTCATCAAACTATCAATGCCACAGTTGTTTGCATACTTCCAAACTTGGATGCATGGTTTGTCATTTTGGCTGTAAATTGGCTAGATATCTACCAGATAACAAGTTTTGCAGCTTGCTGAAACGAAACTTGCTGGCAAAATCAATTTTGCAGGTATCCATGAAATCGGGAGACAATTTCACCGGATATTGTTGATTGCCGGCGAAATTGTCAACCCTTTTTGCTTAGCGTACAAACCCATCAACCCATCTATACCAAATTGGTTTTTTGGACCCATTATTCCATTATCCTTTGTAAGACTATCTTTTTTGCACCGAATTGCTTTGTTTGAAACTTTGATTACCATCTTACTATTTATCAGCCTATTAATTTTAACTTGTTAAATTAATTATTTAACTCATTAAGTGCTTTGAAAGTTAATCTTTAATGTGTTTAGTAGATTTTTTTATAAGTATCTTGCATAATGGATTATTAATAACTTATTAATATTAATTAATTTATATTAGCTAAGTAAGCTAACCATTATGTTAGTTTATTATGTATTATTATTCATAACCTATGTCATTTAGGAGCATGTTTATGCATTCAATAGGTATAAAAGAATCATCTCTATCTTATAATAATATATTATAGGCATCTCAAATTTTTCTGAAAATTGCCGGCATTTCTCCAATAACTCGGCCAACCGGATGTCAAACAAAACCGAAATCCGATATTGCAAACCTTACTTGGAAGAACCCACAATCTTCTTCACTACTTCACGCTTATTGGCATGCTTCTAAAAAAGTAGCTGTTTGGACACCCTCAACAATTTGATAGGTTGTTGTCCTGCCTTGGCTTCGGTTCCAGCACCTGGGTAGTGAAAAGGATCACCTTGGTCGCAAGCTGCAACCATTCATCATCCTTCCATCACAAAGGTGTTTGCTTAGAACTCCCTCCCATTTAGGGAAGTGGCTCCGTTATGGCTTGGTTAATGGCTTTCATCATAACCGTTATCCAAGTTTGTAACCATTAATCGTAACTAAACTATTAACCAAATTCCAATGGCTCCACTACTACCATTTTTTCACTATCTCACCAAATGATTAAAATATGATTAATTTCTCACTGCTTACATAAAGCATATAATATTTTAAACTAATATTACAAATCAAAATTTATATTTTATAGATATATTAATAAAAACTTAAATTAAATGTTTCCATCTAAATGAGATAAGGATAATTAAAGTAATTAGGTTGATTAAAATTGAGTACTTATTATTAAAATTTTAATGTTTTCATCAAATATTTTTTGTTAAATTGATAAAACTGTTCCATGTAGCCTTCTACCACTACCATTTCACTTCAAAATTGGCTGCTCAACAAATTTAATCCATCTATTTTACCTTTTGTTTATCTGAAAAAAATATTTGCAACCACTTTATACCATTTTGATTTGGAATGGCCAGTGAAGCAACAAGCCAACTGACCATTTACAGCCCGAGTCCTATTGTGTCCAGACAATCCGGAGGTTGAAGAACTTACATGAGAATTTATGGGCTTTCTAACAACAAGGTAATGGGCCTCATCCTCTTTCTCTTCTTTTGATTTCAGTTCTTTCAAATTGCCCATAGTGTTAGTCTGCTAGTTCTGAGGCCCATCTTACCCATTAGTTTTTGGCCTCTCCATGTTCTTTAGCCCATTGAGTTTCCAGTAATTCAATCCATATTAAAACTTTAATTTCTTATTTTATTCATATTTTTAATAAGAGCCATCTTAGGTTCCTATTTTTTGCATCTCAATTTCACAATCTTGTGTTAATAACCACTTCATACTGCATCAATAACCTTCATCATTTTCAATTCGAACAAAACGAGGCAAAAGTGTTATTACTGGACGAAATAAAAGCCTTGACAAAGGCTGAAACATTCTCTTTCCATTTTAGTTCACGTTTTGAGGCCAAACCATAGGAAACTTTTTATATTTATTTACTCTTTCAAATCAAACTTTTTTTTTTATTTTCCAAAAAAATAGACTTCTTATACTTTTTTATTATATGATGAGAGGGCATGAATGTGTACGTTAGTTTCATGGGATAATAGGTTGTGGAGTAGAATATTTGATTTTAAATTTTTGTCCATTAGTTTGTTTTTTTTTTAATTATTATTTCAAATAAAAAATTTTACCTTGATTTTCCAATTTGGTTTGATAGTTTGTTAAAAATTAATTATCCATGAATAAAATATATATATATATATATATATATATATATATATATATA
>JAVDBV010047557.1:0-14370 GCA_032619315.1 Piper longum
CCCCCCCCCCCCCCCCCCCCCCGCCCCGCCCCTTTGCACCCCAAGTTGATCAAACAACACTTTTATGGTTACTTAAATATCGGTCAATTTTATTTTACTAAAAATAATATTTATACTGTGAGTTGGTACACACAATACATATCACATGTTAACTACTCTTTTTAGTAATTATACATATCGAATTACAAATATTATTAAGTGAAAGATTTGAAGCTTAAAACCTTACATTACATTATAGTGAA
Organism: Piper longum; assembly: GCA_032619315.1. Lineage (NCBI taxonomy): Eukaryota > Viridiplantae > Streptophyta > Magnoliopsida > Piperales > Piperaceae > Piper > Piper longum. Next base: position 243 of record JAVDBV010047557.1, read on the forward strand.
AATAGATCTTTGTAATTGAGGGTTTATTTATAAACTTTTATATCTCAAAGTACTTTTCAACGAAAAGTTGAACTTGTGTTATTTTTTTGTGCATATTTTGTAATTAATAATTAACTTAATTATAATATTTTAGTGATAAGTGAGGCTTGATATAACTCTGAATTCTAATATTTATATCGTATAGAAACAACGCCCATTTTTATTTTCCAAATTTGTGCAAAAGGCCGCATGCGTGCCACAATTTTACACAAACAATATTACGAGAATACTATTTTGCATTTAAAGTTGAGGTATTTAAAAAAAATTATTTATTTTTATTATACATAGATAGATAGATGCTTTGAAAAAAAATCACTACTTTTCATTCATAGAATAAAATTCATGAAATATCAAGCATTGACAACCGATGAAATGGCCATGATCTTTCATTATTGTTGCTGCAAATAATAATAGCAATAATAATAATAATAATAATAATAATAATAATAATACAATTCTAATAATTGTAATAAGGAAATCTAATTTCCTTTTCCATGTTACAAATAATACAGTGGCCCACTCGAAATTGGCGATGCAAATCAATTAAGTGGGTCCATTTCGGTAAATTGGGGCCCATCGTAAAAAGCATCGGTTCTTTACCAAACTATAGAGAAACCCGTACCATCATATGTACAAAATTGGGGCCTACAAGGCAAGCAAGAAGGCCAACAGTGTGTTGCCTTTATGTTGTCCCCTAACTTGATTGGTGGGCCCACTTTTAATACATTTGCATAAATAGACTATAATAAGATGAGGTTTATATCGAATATCATATGACCCACATCTTTAATTGTATACATCAAGCAATTTAATTGTTGGCCAAAATCTACCACCGCACTAAAAAGGTTTAACTGTCTTAATTTAATTTAAGGGATGGAATAATGCCTCCTTAGTGTATAATTTGTCTTATCTTAAGATATACATAAAAAAGAAATTTTAAGTAAGAAAAAGAAAAGAAAAGTAGAGATTAGTTGTTTAAGAATTTTCTCTTGTGTGCTTGGCTATAAAAAATATACCTACATAACTATAGTGTTACTTTTAGGGTTTTTATTTTCTCACATTTTTTTATCGAAAATATTTATTAGGTATCCCTGGGATAGTGATGGGTACTCTTACTCTGATATCACTGTTCGGCCCTTTAGACTCCCAAAATTGACTTACAATAGGTGTTATGAGCTTCTTTTAATCAAAAAAATTAATTCAAGGAATAAATTTTTTTCATTAGCCTATATATAAGATACTAATACCAATTATAATTAATATGAGATAAACCTAATATTTATGACAGATTTCCCCATAATAGAAAATACATTTCCTTCTTTCATACTAAATGAAGAGAAAGTGCAAAAATAATATATGTTTCTTGCACTTTTTTTTCTCTTTCTCATAATTTATAATTTGTCCGATATCAAATAGTTATAGTTAGACTCTTAAATTAAATTTGTAGACAAAATTTAAGTCCATAGCCCCTAAAACCCTAATTGTAATCTCTTATGCCTAACGGGTAAGGTGTCCATTGCCTATTAGGGCATCAAGATCTTACCACATGGGAGCATTTTTTCCGGGTTATATATACCGTTTAAAATCATCAAAACTAGCGCATAAACAGCGAGGGGTCTCCTACAACTTGACAAGCCAGTATGCATGCCATCATTGCCATCAAAACCAGAATCCAAGTAAGATGCTCCCAACATGAAGCCAAATTTGAATCCGGCGCTGGGCCATAACAGATATGGACTGCATTAAACCCAGAAAACTCTCTTCCCCCAACAAATTGATCAGTAAAGTGCGGTAGAATGTTACAAGTGAAATGCATTGAACTTCGTATATCATCCATGGCTTCATCAACTTGTTGAAAACTGACATTTTTCACAGATTCTGTCGGCAACCCACATGATGAAGAGGTAGTTTTTTCGGTTAAATATCAGGCGTGCTAATTTTCGACATGGCATTACAACCAATAAAATCGTAATATATCCAATCGATAATAAGAATATAGCACCGATTGAATGTATTCAATGATAATATTTAAATTTTAGGAACAAATGGGTTTTATCACCCATACATATTTTTGTGCTTATTCGGTCATACAACAAATAAAAACTATATCAGATCTCGCTACTGATTGTTATTTTACAAAAAAATATTAATGGGTTAAGTAAGAATTAAAAAATAAATTTCGAACCTTGAAACAACTATTAGGCTTATGAATATAAGAAAAACCACTTGACCGTAGACTAATTGTATCCATATAATTACCCTAAAATATAGGTAAAAACATCAATAAATTTGTCCTTAAATAGTATTCGCAACTTCAATTCAAATAAGTTGAACTTAAGCTGCGGCGCTAATTTTGCGACGATATTAATGACAAAACAAAATTGATGAGTGCATTGAACCCATTTTTTTTTTTTGCGCAACATATGTCGGCAATTCAATTGAAAAAATAAAGAACAGGGGAGCTACCTATTTTCAGAGCTCACAAGGGGACAAAGAAAGAGACATGGAGGCGTGTGCGCAAGGTTAGGGGTGTGGAATATACAAAGAGATAGATAGGCAGCCATGAATCAAGCCAAAAACTGTGATCACGGAATTGACAGATTTTTAATGCTTTTGTTTGCAGAATACGTTTGTTGATGATTCATGGCTTCCTCTGTTCTTACATATGCTTTACTCTCACTTTCTTTCTCTCTCGTGAACACGTTTCCTTGTTGGCTAATGTGCTATATCTTCCCATGAATTTACATCCGAAAATGGCGTAAACAGAGAAGTGGCTTGTAATTGAAGGAACAAACAAGAATAAATCACGACTTTAGCAGGAAAATGTAGGCTTACAATTGACTCTTATTGGGGGGGGGGGGCGGCCCTGCTTTCTACTAGAAAATAAAAGTGTTACAATCAAGGCCCTTCCTAGAATCGAATTTATTACTTCAACTAACAATGACATAAGATAAAGATGTTAAGAACGGATTTTTAGTTAACACCCAATACTTGCGCCCCTTAGTCACACTTGTGTGATAATGTGTCGAGCAACAGACATGCACCGTACTTGAGCGACGGGGGAGAACTCATCGAATACAATTTAAATCTTCCATTTATAATAACCAAATCACACGCTTATAAAAGTAGGTAACTTATTTCAACAAGTATGTGATTTTAGTTATATTATTATAAACAGATAAGCTAAGACATATCTTTATAAATAAATAATCTTAATTACAATAGTTGGGTGATATCCTTATATATAATATGAAAAAGGTGACTTAATTGAGTGGGTGCTTCGCTCTAAGTGCATTGTATTTGTCCAGCACAACGTTATGAGGTGCCCTCAAGAGCGTAGGTTGGGCTGCAAGCCATATGATGGTTACTGTATTTACCATTATCATTTATCAATTTTTTGATTATTAATTATTATCACACTTTAGTGTTTTTCTAATCATACATTATTACCAACTTTTAACTGTTTTAATCGACAATTAAAAATTAACAATTGGCAAAATTTACTTTGAACCACACAACTCTTTAGTAACATAAATCCCTTGCAAGAACACAAATTTAGTACTTCTACTATATATTTACATCAAACCAATCTTTAAAAGGATATAATAATTAAAATTTTAAATCATCGAACTAATAATACTACTTATTTATATAGATATATATAAATATATATTTACTTCTAAAAAATAATTAATTTTAATAAAATGGTAAATTGATAAAACAGTTCTTCCGTCATTATCGTTACAAGATGAAAACCGGTGATATTGATTTTACAATTTTTTTTATTTTTCAAATAGCAAAAAAAAAACTTATTATTTTATTTCAATTAAGTTCAAAAGAGTCGGATAAACAATAATCCTGCTTGCCAAATTTTTTTTACTACCCAACAATTATGTTCAAAGACTCCTGGGAGTTATCCTTATTAACTCCACTAACCTCTAAAAAAAAAACTAATTGCAAGAGAATATTTATTAATAATTAAAAAAAATTTAGCTTTGGAATACAAACTCTTCAAAACAAGTTCTTATCAAAATCCATTATGCCTCTCAACCAAAAACATCATCATGCCATCTTTCTATATAAGGCGCATGCACAGCTTAACTTGTATCGGACCAGGTTTGTGACATGGATTTCCAAAAATTCCACTCAAAAACCCCAAAGCCCGCTCTAAAAAGAAGACACGAGTTGATAAGATGAGGAACATCATTTTATAAAAAAAAAAAAACAGACACATTTTGGAAAATTTTATTATGTTTGTAAAGTACACCAGAAGAGCTTAAAGAGACGGATCTTGCTTTTTAAGTATACATGGTAACGGTAAAATACTCTTCATTTTTTTCAAAAAATAAAATATTAACAAGTAGTTGCAACTTCTCTTTTCTTTTTTTTTTTTGTTGGCCAAATGTGCAAGATGTTCTAGATAAACATTTTGAATTAGTAAGTGGGAGCAAAAATGTTTACCCCTAATTATTAAATCCACATTTAACCCACAAAAAAGCCATGCATCCAAAATTAAAATGTACCTAATAAATTTCAATTCTCTTTTACAGCTTACAATCATTTTTTGAGGATAGTAATGTTTCTTGAAAATGTTTCTGTAGTAGGAATAAATGTTTGTCTACCTATACTATCAACATGTCAACTTGGGTAATCCCACAGTATTAAGCATGACCAATGGGCAAAAAGTAAGCATTGACCATGAAATGAAATGAAACTATAACCCACTATCTCATAATTCACGCAGCCTGGATGACTGTTGTGGTTCTCTGCCTTTCCATGGCTAATTATAGAAGAGACCGTTCACTGTTTGTGAAAACATGGATGAACTGATACATGAACAATTTACAATGTTTGCAAATTATGCAGTCCAATCAGCATATATATATATACAGGAAAAGAAACAAGCGATATGAGATAGAGCTGTACATAACCCCAACTTCTGTACATCATTTGACACTAAACATGGAAATGATAGTATGTACCAATGATGAAGGCAACAAGAACCAACGAGAATATTTCAAATGAATCGACTATGATTGAAACAATGTTACTGTTGCAATATAACCATTCTTAAGAACCTGTTAGAAAAAAATACCGTACATTTTTAGGATGTTTAATCTTGACAACTACAGGAAAAAAAACAAGTGAAACGGAATAAAGTCGGGATCACCTCAAATGCCACATTTTGATAGCCATAAACAAATGTTGATCCAAAGGGATTACTTGCGGATCCATGAGTTTGAATGGCCGCTCGCCCACAATCCCCAAGAATTTCCTGTATTAAAGCACACACGTCATTAGGATAACTCCATAGATAAAGAAGAGTAGAGAAACTCTGTCAGAATAGAGGTAAATCAATTAGAATATAGTCATATGTGAAGAGGGGGAAAAAACATCCAGCTAATGTGACCTTCACTTGTGCCCATTTGGTGCGTGGTGTTATGCTATTCTTCGAAATGTTTACATCCTGAGTCAGTTCCCCACCTGCAAATGCCATACTTGAACTTAAATATGTTTAATGAAGAAAATATAAAACAGTGAGGAGCAGTAAGTTAAAAGTCCCAAATGCACCTTCCGAGGCATATATAATAAAATTGCATTTGATGTAGGCATTGAAATCTGCATGTCCAGGAAAGTTGGTATGCAAAACAAATTTCTTGATTTTATGAGTCTGCATAAAACAAGAGTCATAAGTCATGTACAGGTCACAACACTTAACTTATTAAGAGAAAGTACCTTATCAAATACAAAACATAAAAAGAAAATTCACTCAAAGCATTATGACCCTTTTCAATTAAAAAATTATAAGACATAAAAAACCTTGATATCCAAAACATTTTATATCATAAGGGAGATACAATTATTTAAAACATAACAAAAAAAAGTATATAATTTCAAAAATAATCCTTAGCAACATTTGCATTGAATTTGTGCAAAAACAAATAAGTATGATTCCATCATAGCCACCCTTTTATAAAGGAAGGTTTGCATTGAGAAGAGCATTCAACTGTGGAACCTTGAGTCATTGTTACTCCTACAAGTACTAATGTCCTTACCCGCAACACAAATATTGGTAAAAGATGGTGGAAAAAAAATAAACTGAATAAAATACCTGCCCATCAAATAAGATGTCAAGACCACGAGTAAAATAATTGTAGAAATAGTCACCACACAAAGTTGTTTTTGGATGAGGATCTGAGGCAGAATGAATCACCATTTGATCCACCTATAACATTTGCAATATCGGATTTAGTTATCTGTAGTCTCATTTGGTACCAATTTCAGAAGATTTAAAAAAAGATTTATTTCTATTTCAAGAAAACTAAGCAACACTCCCATTATATAGGCCAACTATGTTTTCACAAATTCAGTATATGGTTAGTAAAAATTGTTTTGAAATAGTTTGGGCATATGCAACTTCCAAGAAATCATAATGCCAGTGCAAAATTGGGGTAAAGCCACAAAGAATTTGTATGTAGGCTATTTGCAAAGATATGAATTTCCATGAATTGATCTCTCATATAGTGTATTATCGTGTGAAATGACAAAATAAAATTCCTGTTTCCAACCCCATTTTGAAATAAGGTAAGCGAAGAACACGAAAAAGACAAGAAGTTGCATGACCTCCTGTAAATCAGGATTCAGGAAATTAGTGGGCAGAGGGGGGTCAACATTAGTAATCTAAATTCCATAAGAAAATTCACTTGTAATTCATATATTGGGTACAACCTAATTACCGGATATAAAGTATGCAAATTTTCAATAACATTCTAACACATACAAGAAACACAAAGAAAAAAAAATCATTTTTTTTGTATCAAAGAAAAGACCATGAAAATATAACATCCGATAAAAATACCATACCGCAGACGTGGTATATAAATTACAAGTTTATAGCTTACCTGCTTCTGGTAGATGCCACATGGACGTCCCAAATCGGTCCATACATCCTGAAGCCAAAAAAAAAAACATTAAACTAATAATAAGGACCAGAATATTCCAAAAGACACATTTTTGCATAAGAAAAATCACCTAACATAGAGCTTCATGTCTCTACCAACAAGAACTACATACCATCAACAGTTGTCAACTAACCTGTGGAGATGCACCAAACGGAATGTGTTGGCCTCCAACAGAAAACCACAATTCCTTGCCAAGCTACATATTCCATATTCAGATTTTAAAACCAAACATTTAAACTTACATAACCATATCTTACGACCAAAATTTCAAGAGCAAAGCATTCAAATTTCTACTTCTAATATCTAATAAAAAAAAGAAGCTACTAACCATGGCATGCACTTCTTCCATGTACAAACTACCAGCTGGAAGTGGAGGGACCACCGCCTTGCTCATTAAAGAGCCAACACCAACTTTGGTGTCTGGAGAACTATCATAAATACATACACGACAAGTCACTGGCGTTGTTCCATCAGGAAACTCCAGAGGCAATTCTGCTGCCACAACAACAAAAAATTCTAAGATATCCAGCCAAACCCACTTATGCAATGTACAAAAGGGAAATCAGAAGTTAATGCAGGAAATGTCTGGCCACACACCTTCCCCATCATGACAGCAATCTGTATACTGACTGGGAATGGGAAAGGCAAATGACAATCCCTACCGGTAGAAAACACAATGTGAACATAAATACAAGTAAAGTTAGGGTAAAGATAGGAAGCAGGGGAGGTAGAGATAATCATGCAAGACATACAGGATAGAATAAAGAGTAGACCCCTCTCTCTTTGTCATAAATGCCAGGAAATGTAGGACCAAAAAGCTTGTACACAGCAACAAATGTAGCCAAAATCGATGGACCACTGATAATGATCAATCAAATGTAAAACCATTCTAAACAAGGATCATAGCAACTGTTTTTAAAAATAATTGAAAACAACCAACCTTAAACTCACCCAATCAAAGAAGTGGCATAGCGAATTTGAAGACGTTTTACGTCAAATATTTCAATAAGCCGTAACCTCTGCACAAGATTGTGTTATGCAACAACAATGAGAACAAAAAAGAACTCCCATAAAACACCCAGACAATAACATAACAAGCCAAAAAAATCCACCATTAGATCAAGGCTCTCCTGGTCTTTAAACACACAATGGGCTAATTAAAAAATAAATGAGATCTACAGATCAAGAAATAGGTACAAAATATTATATATAAGTCATAGGGTAGACGAATACCTGTGACCATGAATCAAAACGGAGATGAAAACCATGATCTGGAAAACTTATTACAGTATCCAATTTCAGTGGTTCCTACAAGAAGAAATAAAATAAAGTATAAAGCACACCTGACACCGCCCATGTGTTTTTTGACTTAGCACAAACAAAATTGTGAACTTGCCAATCTATGAGAGAAAGTAAGTAAATTAAAATGATTAATTATGATAAATTCACCAGAAATATGTGTTGTTCATGATGATGACAAGGGAAGATATATTTGACAAGATCTTCACGCCATCTCATAAAAAAAGCAGTATAAATATAAAGGACTACAGTTGAACTTCAAAATATTAATCAACCATAAGTCCATCACTGTTCACATGAGACCAAAGGATCCAACCAGAAGAAAACAAAATTAGTCTCAGAAGTTGCAGGTCAAATACCTCATCATGATATTTGACATGAACCACATCATATATGTTCGGCTGCTGTTCCACTTGTGCGAACGCTTCACATATAGGCATTCCTAGAAAAAAAAAATGCTCCCTATCATATTTAAACTTAAGGAGAAAGTTTAGACACTTAAGGTTAATGTACACTATGCTTGAGCATTGCCGCCAATGCTTAAGCAGTACCAGCCCCTAAGCCCGAACAAAGAATGAAGGTTGGCATCAGAAAAGACATCCTGCCATCTAAAATTTTGCCATTTGAAATTACATGAAAGTTCACAAATAAAAAGGGTTCACATCCTATCATTTCCACATATGTGTATGTGTGTGTACATATATATATCAGCACTCCATATCTTAATTAGTTGATCTTATTTCACGAACCCATACCTCAAACACCATATTCCCTCAAACCAACTACTTCAAAGTTCTCGGTTTTCCCAACATACAACTGCAAAAGCACATACCAACACTAAAACAAACTCATATTTACATGCTTAAAAACTCACCAAGAACCAACATACAAACACCTTCCTCCAAAGCCTAATAAACAATTTAGAGTTTCATTGTTCCTCAAACAACCTGTTTCAAGTCTCAGTTTCTCAATTCACATTTACAAAAAAACACATTCCAACCCTTGACTAAATTGTATCTTCATATGATCAAAAATTGACCTCAACAAAAAATGATCCAAATTCCGTCCTCAAAAACCATGATCCCTCAAACCAACTACTTCAAGTTCTCATTTTTCCCAATCTGCAACTACAAAAACACATTCAAACACTAGAACAATCACATCCTTATACCCCAACAAAAAAATAACAAAAAACAAAAATTCTTTGAAAAGCACAACATTCCCTCAAGCTAAAAATTTCAAGTTCTTAGTATTCCCATTCTACAAGTACCAAAAAACACAATCAAAACCTAGAACACCAACTAATTAGTCTAATTAACAAAATTTCATGTTCTATAATTTCACAATCAATAGTTTCAAGTTCTCAATTCACCCGATTTAGAAACAACAACTACAACACAATCTCAAGTTCCATATTCCTCCAAACCAACCATTTCAACTTCTTGCTTCTCCCAATCTACAATTAAAAAAACACATTCAAAACCTCAAACAATCTCGTACCTACAAAAGTTCGATCAAAAAACAAAAAAAGAAGAAAAAACAATCCAATTTCCTTCCTCCAGCCTCACCACTTCAAGTTTTCAATTTCCCCAATCCTCAACTCCAACAAACACAATCCAAACCTTAGAACGAACCCAATTCTACACCAACGAAAAAAAAAGTCGATTCCAGCGAAAGCAAGTCCGCAGAGAAATTTACCGAGAGTGAAGGGGCCAAGGCCGAGGCCGGGTCGGAGATCGAGGACAATCGCGCCCATGGCCGTGCCCTCGCACCTTCGCGGCCTCTGATACATCCTCTCCTCCCGGGGGGCGAACCACCCCTCCTTCAAAAGACTCTGGCCTTTATCGTCACACCAACGATGTCCGGCGGCGATAGCAGGAAGACGAGAAAAAGAGGGAATCGGCTGTATATTGGGCTCGAGTTAAGCCCACCAAAGTTTGTTGGGTGCTTTTCTGGAGTGCAGGACAGATTCACGGGACGATTTTAATGAGGTATTTACTTCGGGTCACTGGGGAAGAAAAAGATGAAGTTTCTCTCTGGGAGACATCATGGGTATATTATTAGTGGTTGAGCAAATTCCTCATTCTAGAGAGGTTTGCTCCACCTAGCTTTGCGTTAAACAGAGAGCGAGCCGCCCAATTTGTTTTAGGCCTTCGTATCAATTTGCCAGTGGTCAGTTACCGCTTTTTTACGTTCTACCCTAGCTAAGGTAGTGACGAGGGCACTAAAGTGAGAGAATGCCAATAACTCACACCGTCAAGCCAAGGGTATTGTGGTCAAAAGAACAAAGCTTAGGATTAGTAGGGTATGCAATAACAGAGAAGATTGTTAGTGGAATGGTAGTGTATGCTACCAAGGGACAATAGTTTTAAAGGTTCCCTTAGCAGATTCAGTCCTTCCAGCCAAGAGTACCCGATGTGCCCAAAATGCCAGAGGTGCCACCCTAGCGCGTGCAGGAGAGCTACAGGCACATGCTTTGCATGCGGTGAGATGGGGCACTATGCGGTCGAGTGTCTGATGTAGCCATGGCAGCAACAACAGTACCTCCAGCAGCACTTCCAGTTTTACTAACTAGAGCAGCGGTAGAGAAGACTACCTACACTACCGTAGAGGCCACTTCTCCCTGCTACACCAGCCCAGCCTTAACGGCAGAAGGGGAGAGGCGACTAGCAGCCACAAGCGCAACTGGTTTAGCAGGGCGAGGGATGCGGACAAGGTCGACGAACCAAAGATAGGGCAAATAGAGGTAGGTTAGACTGGCTATAGTGGATATTGAGTAGGCACTAAGGCAGGACACGAGGCATGCCAATGGACAGATATAGGGTGGTAGGCCAAAGCAGCTATATATGATGTATGCTGTGACTGCAGAGGAGGTGGTCTAGGATGCTGTCATCATCGTAGGTACTCTCCTTATCTATTCCGATCCTGCCGTAAAATTGTTTGATTCTAGTAGCACACATACTTTCATAGGAAAGACATTCATTAATACGATTGGTGAATTAGTAGAGGACTTAAGCCATGACTTTATTGTATTGACATCTATCTTAGTTGTGTATACCACTGATGAGTGTGTGAGGGGTGTCAATGTGGTTATCCAATATGGCTTTTCTTACTGACTGATTTTACAATGTTGTCAATGAGGGAGTTTGATGCGATATTCGGCATGGATTGGATGATACGACACCATGCATTGATAGACCATCAGAAGAAGGTCCAGCTGAAATTGAAGTAGAATATGCTAATTACATTCCAGGGCAGAGGCAGAGACAAAGACAGAGGGGGATGTTTGATCTCGTTTTACAGAGCCCAATGATTGATTGAGTAGGGTAGTGAGGTCTTCCTTGCCACAGTGGTAGCTTCAGTCTATTTGTCAGCATCAGTCCTAGCACAAATCCCATTGGTCAATGAGTTTGCTCAGATGAGGTTTCCAGACTACCACCAACTAGGGAGGTGGAGTTCATCATTGATTTGGTTCCCAGTACCATGCCTATCTTTAGGGCACCGTATTGGATGGCACCACTTGAGCTCAGGGAGCACAAGACCCAACTACATGAGTTGTTGTAGCAAGGCTTCATTAGACCGAATGTTTCACCTTGGGGCACTCTAGTCTCTTTGTTAGGAAGAAGGACAGTAGCATGTGATTGTCCATTGACTACATAATACTCAACTAGGTTATGGTGAAGAACCGTTATCGCCTCCCATGGATCAATGGTTTGTTTGATCAACTTGTAGGAGTGATAGTGTATTTGAAGATAATTCTTCGGTCTGGCTACCATTAGTTGAGGATGTGAGAGAAGTATGTACCAAAGACAACTTTTCAGACTTGGTACGAGCATTATAAGTTCTTAGTCGTGCCTTTTGGACCGACTAACACACCAGTAGCGTTCATGGATCACATGAACCAGGTGTTTCAACCATACTTAGACTAGTTTGCGATAGTGTTCATGGATGATATCCCGATTTATTCGAAGACCAGCGAGGAGCATGAGATAGACTTGCAGATTACTTTGCAAACTTTACGAGAGCACTGCCTATATATAAAGCTCTCAAAATGTGAGGTTTGGCTGTTCTAGGTGGTCTTTCTAGGACATGTTGTATCAGTGGTTGGAATCGTGGTGAATCCAACCCAAGTCAAGGCAGTATTGAGATAAAAACAACTTACCACAACCATTGAGATGCAAAGTTTTCTTCGATTCGCCGAATATTATTGGAGGTTCATACATGATTTCTCTTCCTTAGCAGCCCCTCTCACACAACTAACAAAGTAGGGCAAACATTTTGTGTGGACCGAAACATGTGAACAAAGTTTTTGAACTCTGAAGAAGATACTTACTACCACCCTACTGTTGAGTCTAGCAGATGGCCATGAGGTTCTTGTGGTGTACAGTGATGCCTCCAGTATTGGACTGGTTGTGTTTTGATGTAGAGGGGTAGAGTGATTGCATATGCATCCTGACAACTGAAAGTTCATCAGCAGAACTATCTAATACATGATTTGGAGCTTGCAATAGTTGCTTTTGCTCTATGCATATGGAGAGATTATATGTATAGAGTCCTTCCAACTCTTCACTGATCACAAGAGCTTGAAGTACATCTTCATACAGAAGGACTTGAACACGAGATAATGTAGATAGATAGAATTCCTCGCAAACTATGACATCCACATTACCTACTATCTGGGTATGACAAATGTAGTCGCAGATGCCTTGAGCATGAAATTAGTGGTATGTGGAGCCAGATTGGCAGCCATGAGGAAATAATATGAGGCTAGAGAGAGGATGTAGCCAACCAACATCTAGTTGCTGTGTTGGTGAGGCTAACTATTAGTCAGCTTATAGTCGATCCTGTCATGTAGGCCCAGGCAGTTGATCAACTACTCGAGCAGTGGTTTTTGCATGAGAATCATTCCGATTTGGTTAGAGAGGCAAATGGTTTGTACCGAATGAGAGGAGTGTTGTATGTACCAGATGTTGCAGCATATCCATGATAGCATGAGGACATTTTTTACGAGCCATTACTCGAGGATCACCGTGCATCCAAGTTTAGTGAAGATGTATCATGACTTGTGCTGATCTTATTGGTGGTTAGTGCTAGAGAAGGACATCCTTGACACTATATCACAATGTCTTGTCTCTCAGTAGGTCAAGATCGAGCACCAAAGACTATGAGGGTTGTTGAAGCGGTTGCCACCGCTAGAGTGGAAGTGAAACTATATCACATGCAACCTTGTCATGCATCTAACCCCTTCTAGATGCCAAATGGATGCAGTATTGGTAGTTGTTGATAGGTTGACAAAATCATTTCACTTTATACCAATCCTTATGACCTATCATGTATCACCTTTGGCCATACTATACCGAGACCAAATTGTCAGACTTCACAGAGTTCCCATGGAGATTGTATTGGATAAGGACCCCTTATTCACCTCTTCCTTTTAGAGATCTTTCTAGAGAGAACTTGGTATTGAGACCAAGTTTAGTACAACCTATCATTCACAGATTGACAACCAATTTGAGAGGACAATCCAAATCCTGAAGGACTTGTTCCACTCGTGTATGATAAACTTTAGTGGATCTTGGAAGGAGCTTCCATTGGTGGAGTTTGTATACAAAAACCATAGTTGCAAAAATTGGCCGATTCCACTCAAAATCGGCTAATTTAACTCGATTTGGTACAAAATCGAGTCAAGAAAAGGCCAGTTAGTTTTGGCCAAATATCGAACTTTGAATTGGCCGATTCAGGCCAATATGAGCCGATTTTCGACGTAAGTCTCTGATGGCCTAAATTGCCGATTCAGGCAGGGGGGAGGGGGTCAGCGGGGCTGCGAC
>JAVDBV010047560.1:0-16736 GCA_032619315.1 Piper longum
TCGGACGTCGGACGGTCGGTCAAATTCGGACGTCCATGCCCACCCCTATTAGTGATTATGGGATCATTATAGTGAATTTCAACAATGGAGAGTGAATTGGCGGCTTTGGATGTGGCTGGCAATGAAGCATAGTGTCTTAGAGATCTATTAAATGATATACCCATGTTGACTATTCCTCCTATCTGGACAAATTTTAATAATCAAGCTATTATAGCAAAACTACAAAGCAAGAACCACAATTCCAAGTCCTTGAGCATATTGCACTAAGATATAAAATATCGAGAAATTTGAATTCGACTGGTATTATATTTTGCTTTGTGAAGTTCATAGATATTCTTACTAATCAGTTTTCGAAAGGACTCCCAAGACATTAGACATTAAACTCATTGAGGGAAATGAACTTAAAGCCATTAGAGCCGCTAATGTTACTTCATATTCATTGGGTAAGAACACAAGCATATTCATCGGGAAAAAAGCACATTAATTAGTTAAATGGAGGAGCACACTAAAGTATATTTCAAGAGGCTCATTCCTATGGTGGAAGTGCTCAATTGTAGAATGTGGATGTGGGATATTATATCTTAATAGACTAGGGTGTAAACGAGCCAAGCCTCTTGTGAGTTTTTTGCATTCGGCTTGGCTCGGCTCGGTTCGGCTCGTACTTGTTAATTTTGTGCTCAAAAAAATGTTCGACTCAAAATAGATAAGCTCATTAAACAACGGACAGACAGAGCTTGAGCAAATAAGTGTTCGGCTCGGCTCGGTTCGAAATTCGAATTTGATGTGTTCAAACTCGAAAAAATGTTCGGCTCAACTCGGCTCGTAAATACTATTGAGGTCACATTAAACGTACATAGTGTTTAAAAAAATTTTGATCTTATATAAGTCGATCACATAAACATTTTTTAGGCTCGATCTCGGCTGGAGCTCGACTCGAACTCGGTTTAAGCTCAGCTCGAACTAAGCCCAAACATCATAAATTTTAGACAAGCTCGGCTCGACTCGTTTACATTAAAGTTTAACTCGTTCACATTAAAGCTCGGTTCGGCTCATTTTATATCAAGTCAAACTCAAGTATACCTCTGTTTGGCTTGGCTCAACTCGTTTATACCCAACGCCAAAGTCTATATATGGGATACTAATTTATAGAATATCAATATAAACTTCTACCTCTATGATTATAATAGCTTAGATCAGTAATTGATGGAGTTACGGGCTATCTTCACGATGAATACACTCATAAAATAACGAGATATCTGTGCATGGCCGCAAAACACTGCCGCAATCTATACCTATATTTATCACACTGGTAATTTTTTTATTTGCTATGTTGTCTTCACTTAAAGGTTTGAAGGTCAAGGCTTAGTTTATTTCTACTCGTTGGAATGATGATGTGCCAAATTAGGGGAGTGTTCAAGTCCTAAAGGCACCTATCTTCGAAAGGAATTAAACCAAAAAAAATTTTACACATCAACTAGGTGGGGATTGTTTGTGTTTTTAAAGTAGGTGGGTACCATTGGTTTTACGTGTTTTAATAAAAAAAATTGTTATTTTAATTAGGACAGCATTTCCATTATAATTTTTTTGGAGTGCTTTCAACATTACTTTTTACCATTTTTCTTCCCCTCTCCTTTATTCATCCTGAATTTCATAAAAAAGGATTATTTTGCGATTTAAACAAAATTTGGCGAAATTCTTAATGGTATTATAAATTGGAGAAAACTACTTCATCCCCGCATCCCCACACACATAGAGAAGAGATTGGTCCATTATATCTTGAAAGTGGAGGCTTTAATACATGAGTGGCAATATTACGACAATACTTTTTAACATGTCTTTTGCGATAAATCATAATTTTGTATTCTATTTTGTAGATTATGAATTGTTGGTAACAGAATACAAACTTCCTCCTATTTTTGGATTATCTTTGCGTAATATTTCTAACAAAAAGATCATTTGATTACATAATTCAGAGATGTGAACAAGTAGAAGTTTTCAATCATAGATAGTATATTAAATGTTTTTCCTTTCTCCATCCCGTGGGTATTAAAAAGGTATCGGGAACTAGAATACATGATATTACAAAAGACAAAATTTTAATGTTAATTGCTTTTTCAGACCCTACATTCCTACTTTGAGCAGAGTTTAAAACTGACAAAGTGCAAATATGGGCGAAATTTAATATATGAACTTTTGTACTCAATTAATTAATTGAATTGATTTGATTATTTTAGTGCAAATGACAATGCTGGATAACTAGAGATGATATTAGTACAACAATTATACATTGACACACTGGCAATATTATTACCAATCAATAATTACATTGTAGTTGAACAATAGGGCAGTTCAAGGGAATGACCATGATGAGATGATCAGTGCCTCTATTATTCTTGTTGAATTTACTTCAGTGCAAAACCTACCGCGCTGAAGGTTTCATTGTTTACATATACTCCCTCAGATAATAACCTTTGAACTTTATAAACGTGAATTGAGAATCTTATGGTATGGGCAAATATCCACTAGCAACGAGGTGAAATTTTTTTACAGCCTTTATTGCCAATGCATGTCTCCACCTGGTTCATAAACAAAAAGGAAAATCTGAGAAATTTGGTTGAAAACATGAATAATAATAATAATCAATATTACAATTGGGATTAAATGAAGACGATCGATTGGACTTTAAAGAAGGCCTTTTAGACACATCCAATCAAATTGAAGGCAGGATTTTTGTACAACCTCATGAGCATCTTTCGTTGATACAAAGGATAACACAAGCATGGTAAGAGTATCTCTAGCAACCATCTAAAGAAGGGCGTTAAACATACCATTTTTTTATTTCTTTCCTCTATAACAACTTCTAGAGAAGGACGGCCTGAAAGGAACATAAAGCCAATAGAAAAGGTCAGGATCAATTGAGTAGCAAGAAAGAAAAGATAAAGCAAAAAGAGAAGTGATGACAATTAAAAACCATTAAAAATCACCCACCCAACTAAAATTTTCTGCTTGCCTTAATATCCGTTTCTAGCAGTAGGGACCCATGAACATTCAAAATGATTCACCCTTTTCAGCATGTTTTTTTTTTTTCAAAGTTGTATTAAGTAGTCTAAAGTCTAAACTTGGAAAACATGATTTTACATAAACTTGTCTATTTCCAGTTTGTTACATCTGAGTTCAAAGATATTAAGGGAATTTTAAGATATTAATAGTCACCGACAGAAACAGAGAAAGGGCAGATAATCCCAATGAAACAATGATTATAGTAGAGGATACGAAACAATGATTCTCGCATAGAATAAGAAATATGAAAGAAGCACTATACTTACCAGTAATTTGCAGACGATACTTCGCCCAAAAACTATAAATAACATTTGCAATAGATGCAACCTGTCAACATTTTTAATTACATGGTAACCAAGTCAAAAAGAGGGTAAGAAAACTAGAATTGAAATGAAGTTTGATCTTCAACTTTAATTTCTTATTCACTTTTGCAATTAGCAGATATATATAATATTCTTTTTCTTCTTCCACCGAATACCCAAAGGGTGTTGGGGGTATAGATCCTAAATTAGGATCTATGCAAGTACAAATAGCAAGCACTCCACACTTCATACATGGGATAAGAGAAACTTTACAGCAGTTGAAAAAGCAAGTAAGACGAGGGAACTCACTGGTTCATACTTTGTAATAGCATAAACACATCCAAGGCCAACTTCCTCATAAAGTCTTCTAAATGCCTACAAAACTCCTCAGCTATCACATTACAAATCATGTAATATTTGTCGAGAGTCAAGGTCATGAATTTGGGTCTAAAACTGAGGCATCACAAAATAAATACGTACTTCAATGTCTCTAACCACTGTTCCATCAGAAAGGATAGCATGGATTCTTCCCATGACCTTCAAAGAAAGAAGTCAAATTGTAAGGATACATAGGGCATCAAGGAAGATAATGTTGTGACTACATCATAAATTTTGTTTGGGTGACATCCCTAAATCTATATATTTTGGCAAGCTGGCACTTGGCATACACTACATACAGTTGTGAAGCTAAAATATTAAACGAAGCATTGTGCATCCGTGCATATAAGGGAAGACGTAAAAACTTATTAAAATCAACTACATCAAGCATGGATAAGCTGCTCTGTCGCATACTGTTTCGTAGTCAAGATCTTGATTATCCACAGGATCATAGTCCGGTGAACTGATGTCAACAAACTTGATAGCATTGTAGAGCTTGTCCCTCTCTTTTAACATGTTCACCTGACAATGGCATGCAAAAGAAAGACATCAATAGAGCTGACACTCCACAACATTATGTTTCATTCTCCAACAAAGGCTGCAAATATACGCAACAAATTGTGAATTATTATGTTAAGTTCCAATGAGCTATATATCCCTCATCTTTCCTACAAAGCACGTTCACATTCGAAAAACAATGAAGAACAACCAAAGTACTTCATATAAGAAGGTGTGGACTGCTATTCAATAACAAATCAAGAGTAAAATAAATAAGTAAAAGATAAAAAGACAGGCTGTCAAGATGGAAAACCAACATTTTTGAAAGAAATTTGCTAAGTACAAAAAAGCTATACAAGCCCTGCTCATTGTAAATTGAAGGAAAAAAAAAAAAAGATACACGTCGATCCAAGTTTCTGCTTTATAGGCAACGCATGCATTCAGGAAATTGCGGACACACTTGTGTGCGGGCATCAAAATCAAAAGATGATGAATTAATAAGGAAAATCGAATGCCAACGCATGAGCAGGACAAAGACAGAAGAGCTTTTTGTTGTTGTTGTTGTTGTTGTTGTTGCTGTTGTTGTGACAGAAGAGAGGATTTGGGTCTTCATTTCTTTTCTTGGCAGTTAGAAGAAAAAAAAGGCTAATCAACCAAAAAAGAAGTCCCTACTCCGCATTAACGACAACAATTAAAACATAATTAGGAAGAAGAGAGCAGAAGTGACGGGATACCTCGCGCATGCACAAGGGGCACTCGCCATCATAAAGCATTTTGATTTTCCAACTTTTGGACAGATTCTCGATCGTTTCTGACCTGGGTTTCGCGTCCAACACGGCCTTGGTCTGCACTCTGCGCGTCAAACGCCGGTGCGCGTGCGCTGCACACATTGGGATGAATAAGTAGGCGGAACCAATCTCTTACCAAACAGAAAACGGCATATTAACGAATAGTAAGCAGTTCAATACTAAAAAAGACGAAGAAGAAGGAACCAGCTGAATTAGGAAGAAAAGGGTTGGGGGGAGGGAAACGAGTGAGGATGGACGAGGGGAGACGAGGGCGAGGAGATGGTAGCCAACGCGAGTAGACAGTCCTGAGAGCCATATCGGTGGCAAAACAAGAAACAAGAAGCTGAACTGGGCCTCATGCTCTGCTTTTCCCCCGCGGCTCCCGCGTGCCTCATACCTGGCGGAGCAATGAGTGGTCACAAAAAAAAATGATGGTCATCAAATTCTATTTAGGGCACCAAAATAAAGTTAAGAGCATTTCTCGCCGCGCCCCCCCCCCCTCCTCCCCCCCAAAAAAAAACACTTAATTTTTCCATATTTAAAGTTTTGCATATTTATAAAATATATATATATATATAAATTATCTTCTATGTAAAAATGGTTAGATTTATAAGCAAAAACGTTTTTTTTGAAACAAAATGGCCCAAAAAATTACGGCGATGCTACCCATGATTATAGAGTTGTCGCCAACTCACTGTTCAAGGCTGAGGTTGTAAGATTACATTATTTTTGAAATATATTTTAAATAAAAGAAAAAAAAAGCAAATCAGATTGTATATTATAAAATAGAAAATAATATTCTATATTATATATGATTTTTATAAAAATTTCATTTTAATATTTTAAGAAAATACATTTCAATACCAATTTATAATAAGTAAATATATTATATCAAAAAAAAAAAGTTTAACTATCATAAGCTTATTAGCTTCCCTCCTCTGGATATCTGCCGTAGTTCATTCCTTTCTTCTTCTACGGTTCTATATTTTTACACCTCTAATCATCTTTTTCTTATGTCTATATATTATTCTATTAACAGGCACAGATTTGTCTATATTAGTTGCTGTCTTCCAAAGAGCTTTTGATAAATTCAGAACCTTGTCCGGCCACTAAATCGTTTATTGGGTTTGGCCAATGAGATTTCTTTTGAGAACAGGCGCATCATTGGTGACATTGCTTTTCAGTTGAAGCCATCATAGCTTCGAACTTCAGTCACTTCAAACAGCGCCCATAATGGGCTGCAACCCGTTCCAGCTGCAACTGGTTGATATCATGCTTGATTCAATAATCTTTCGCGGCAAAGTGATCTGTTTAAAATCTGTTTTGAATGTTTCAATAGCTTTTGTTCGTGATGCAATTTATAACTCGTTCTCCACAAGATATTCTATAACGCGAGCACATTAATGCGAAATACAACAGAGAAGGTTGTGATGTAGAACAGGAATTATGCGAATAACAGGCAGGTGGGAACGAAGAGTATGGGTAGAATCT
The DNA here is from genome assembly GCA_032619315.1 of Piper longum. NCBI lineage: Eukaryota > Viridiplantae > Streptophyta > Magnoliopsida > Piperales > Piperaceae > Piper > Piper longum. The sequence continues at coordinate 6,518 of JAVDBV010047560.1, forward strand.
AGAAGCCTAAACGCATCTCACCAAAGTTTTCAGCACCAGAGAGATTATCAGCACCAGAGGGAGACTTGCGGAAATGCCACGGGGCAAATAATGCTTGATTGCAATAGAAAATTTTGTAAGAAATCTCTAAATAATTTTGATATAATTTTTATTTTGTCACTGTTATAAAAAGCGCCAAAGCCGATAGAGTTATATTTAGTAGGAAAGGGGAACCGTATGTGTTAGAAAAAGAAATTTTTTACATATTGGAAAGCTTTCTAAAAACATCCACTACCACTTTAGATATTTCCATTGTTTTGCCAAACACCTTTTGTTATCTATTATAAACACTACCTTGTATTTTGACAATAAATAATTTTAAAACAACACAACCAAACACCCCATAAGAGACCGGGAAAAAGTGATATTCATGGAACTGAGTACCTTAACAGACAGATGATAAACATTACACCGTTAGATCACATAAAGGATCTAATTCGTAGGTTGTGGTTTTCTTGTAGAACCACTTAAGACACTACTAATCAGTCCCATTATCGAAAGCTTTATCCTTTTCGGGGCAATCATGCAAAAGTTTCCCACTAGCAGTTATTTTAAAAATAAATTCCCTTTTTTTGGTAAATTATCTAGAAGTTATTTTGAAAAAAGGGGCCAAAAGCATTGACTGGCTAAGTTGGTTGTGCTTTCACTAAGGTCGATCACCCTGAGGATCTCACCTTGAGGTCGAATGATGGGGAAAATGCAAGTAGTCATTTCAGTTGCTTTGTATATCTAATTTCGTTTATCATATACGCATTCTTCTTTCGTTTCACCATCTGCAAAGAGAAAAAGAATAATGAAGGACATTGAACAAGGTCTTGAATAGCCTAAACCTTCGAGTTTGCCCACTTACCTCCAAGATGAATGGCAGCATTCGCTTGAGCATCAGCCTCTGCGTTGTGTTTCTGAAATAAAACAATCGGCTAACTAAAAATCAGAGAGAAATAAGACTTCATATAGTTACAAAAGATCAAATACTCGAAATAATATACCCTGTCAATATGACTTATTTCAAATGAAGTGAAGTCGCTTTTCAATCCCCGTGCCACATTGCACAATTCAATCATATCCTTGTGCTTAACCTGCCACAGGCCTTGCACCTGCTCCTCATAACATCACAACATGAAACAGCTCAATAAGCCGAAACCAAGAGAGACATTTAAATAAATCCTTTTAACTGTTGTAGCAAGCCCCACCTTTCCAATATTTACCAATTTATATTTCATCTGAATTAGCTTATATAAAAAGAAACAACCTTTTTGTTATAAGAAAGAATACTTGATATTGGAGACAAAAGACAGGCAGGAAAGAGAACAATGAAGACAAAAATAAAATATGAACTCCTCAAACCTCGCATATTAATAAAAAGTGTAAAGCAATGTTACCGTAAAGCATAAATATTCTTGAACTAAAATAGCCTCAGAGTCATTCATAAGGCACATCTAAGGTAAAGTAGTTTAAGATTCACTGCTGACAAAACAAAGAGGGGACTATTAAATTTACTACCATTCATACATTTCGATTCTTTTAAAAAGGATAAGAGGTATTTGAAAACTCAATGAACCCAAAATCAACATAGACAGTTACAATCATGGTGGTCAAAAAATGCAACATGTGCCAACCTACCTGACGAGGGTCATAATTGCAGTTATGGCAAAGAATTGTCAGAGAATTTGCATTGTTAGAAGCACTTCAAAACCCCCATTAAGCGTATACCTCAAGTTTAATAGATTTCTAAAAAGCCTAAAAAATTATAAAAAAAAAGAAAGAAATCTAAATGAAGCTAAGAATCATAAAACAATTCTTTTAACCACCATACTGACCCAGTAGTTAAGTTATTTAAAATGCTTCCACTTGGTTTATCTTAAATTTGCCATTTAAACTACAGAATTACAAGAGCTTGCCTATAATAATAGCACCTTATTTTCAATTATTTAAGTACATAACAGATTTTCCATAGTATCCAACCGTATCATGCTATCCTGGAAAAAAAATACTCCAGCAGAATTTACCTACAAAATTAAAGATCGACCAGATACTATACTTGATAAAAAAATACAATAAGTACCTGCATACAAACAAGCTTGGAGTCACCACGCACAAAAATCTTTGTAAAACCTTTCTTAAGAGCAAATTTCAGGCCCATAATCAATGCTCTGTATTCAGCAACATTGTTGGTAGCCATTCCAATACCTTCACGTAATCGCCAGCTCTTAACCACATAAAGCAAATGATGAAACATGATTAGAAAGAATAGTCAATAACAGAATCATATCCAGAGAGTCCTACAGAAAATTAACCAGGATTATTTTCTCATAAAGATATTCTCTAAGTTCATATAGCCTGTGAATTAAAGGCAAATCGCACTAGGAGCCATTACAAGTCAGATTTTGATCAAAATCGAGTATTGGAATCTTAACGTTCAAATCTTCCACCAAGTCTGCCCTTATCGACTTCCCTAATTACACTCATATAAAACAGAATTTTGACATTGAGAGGAACAGGGGAAATAGGAACAGAATATTGAAAGGGCCACCACCATCTTCCAGGCTGACAGGCCGCATAGTCTCATTAATTTTTGGGCTTGCTTATCATTCGTGAAGGTCCCATAACCCTTCCCTAATTCATTAGAAAAATATGGTAAATACATGATAAGCTGGCTGCTTATATGGAAGTCTTTGTATTTTATAACATGCACCCTAATTCAATTAATTCTGGCAAGACACACATCATATTTTTACATTTTTTCATTCAATCATGGATCATATATACTTTTAAATTGTATGGTTCCTTATATCTTTCTTTTACTAATTCATCCATTTCTCCCCCGCTAACTTTGTTAATGAAATAAATTAGACAAAAATACTTAGCTAATAACGGCAAGCATCACATTCTGTCAGGAAGCATACCCCACTTCCATCATTAGCTCGCAAAATTGCACCAGCCCCAGCTTTCCCAGGATTTCCTTTTGAAGCACCATCAAAAAATAGCATGCAAGATGGCTGCATGATAATTTACAGCAACAAAATGTTTATATAAGTTCTCATCAAGTGTGAACCTAAAACCATGGCATTTCAAATAAAATAACTCTGAGGCTATCCAGACATATGACACCTAGCCCCAAATTGTACAATAAATATGGCCAGAATAGTGGATCATACTAGCTTACACAGTTTGAAGTCGATGGCTCTACAACACCCAAATAACCAATCCTGGCAATCTTTTTAGATACATCGGGAGAAAAGGAACTAGGACCAGCTTGTTCCTGCAAATAAATAAAAAAGAACAACATGTATTAGTGGATGTGAAAGTCCTCTATCTACAACAGAAAAGTATGTCTAACATTAAAGAATAAACCTTCAGAAGATAAAAATTTAAAGCATAAAAGACAAAGAACATACATTCAACTATACATTGAAAATGCAAAGTAAATTCACGCATATAAGCACAACCCCATACCAGCAGAGGGAGAGAGAGATAGAGAAAGAAAGGAAGGGGGAAGAAGCGGGAATGAGGGAGAGAGATTCTTTAAACAAGCTATAGAAGGTCCAAATTTACATTGTTTTCGTCCAAATCCTCATCCTCAATCTTCCTTTTGGCAGCCAAATTTTCTAACTCTTTACTTACTGGAGGAACCTTTGCATTTGGTTGCTAAAAAGACAATACAAAAAGATCACATTCTGTAATAAGTTTCAAGGGTAAAAAAAACCAAATCCTTATCGAGAAAATGGTACACAAATTATCCAAAAAATAACTACAAAAGCTTATTTTCTCCCAAAGCATTAAGATTGAATATGCTTTCAGCATAAAGATATAAACCACCTTACAACACCACAAAAAATTCAAACCTTTTCATCAATTGAGATGGCAAGCAATAACACTCACTCGAGCATAGGTTCCATCCAAATAAAGCACTCTAAATGTAATTTATCTATATTGCCACTAATTCTACATAGGAAACTCCAAAGTGTTTTACTTTTAGACATTTTTTATCGTGGTATAAAATCCATGATGTCTACATTATCATATCAATATGCCTATCCTCCATGCCTTCCCCGAGCAGGTTGGGGCATGAAGGGTATCTGGCCTAAAACTTGTATGTTTGTTTCTGCATGGGTTTTGTGCCACCAAATTTTAGCTGTAAAAGTAATTGATTAGAGCAATTAAACTTATGACACAGCTGGGAAAAGGTATTGGGCATGATGATGAGGATCTCCATTAGAATGTCTTCATTTCTTAGCAATTAAAAGCTCAAATATGGGACATATACAGATGAGAAAAACAAAATAATTAGGATGAAAGGCTCATATATCTACATGAGATAATCATTTCTGCATCATCCATTTATTATAAAGCAAGATAGAAATTTTACACATTTCATAGTTTAATACCCAAGAAAAAATCAGAAAATGCTCTAAATTCCTAACCTGAAAGGGGCAAGGCGTCAGTGATCCAAAAAGATCACTATTCATGCATTCTGCACTAATCACATAGGCCGCATTCTTAAAACCTTGAGATGTCAATTGGTTTTCTGCATCTTTTGATAAAGAGTACCCTTTATACACGCTAACAGGGGGATCACAAACCTGTATCATAAGAGAAAAAAAGTGGTAAGTTAAATGCGATGTTTCTACTCTGAAGAAATTGAACAGTTATCAGTAATAAGGAGTATAGAGATAAAGACACAATTACAGAGCTAACTTGAGCTTGACAATCGCTCAAACTCTTAAAGATTCCAATCATATTCCCCTTCCGAACAACATAAAAGGCATTGCTATTGTTCTCCATGGCATCAATTTCGGATTCCCTGCCGACACTCAACTCTCAGAATATGCTTGAGACCAAATAAACTAACGAAACATAGATAAACACATACCCAATTTGTTCCATTCGATTTTACATGGAGTTCAAAGAAATTATAAATGAAATAAAACAGGGTAACAATTGCAGCTACTTCAAATTGATTATTTTGCCCTATTTATGCACAAGCTGGAACAACGGTAGTGGCACTGCTACCCAAAAATCATAACAGTGGCAGAGATAAACAAAGCTTATCTATGCTAGAGACAATATCATGCAAGTACCAACAGTCTAAACAGAAACACGAAGTCCATGGCATTGGAAGAGTCTCTCGTAATAAGAACTAGTGAATACCCATAAACATGTTCATAGGCCGCTCCTCATGGAAATAGCATCTACATTTACACTAACAGACATGATTAAAATCAAAAGATATATATACCCTAAAAGAAACAAAAGAAAGAAAAAATGACAACCTAACAGCCCAACATCAAGAGCATAAGAAAACAAAAAATAAAATGGCACACCGCTTGAACGTTGTCGTCCTCCTCCTTGGTCCGCCTTAGAGAAGTAGAATGAAAGAGACGGCGGATGGAACTGCGATCGCCCCAGCGGGGTTGATCTTGACGCCCGCGGCCGTCGCGTCGAAAACTCTGTAACTGAGGTGTTTTTCCTAAGCTTTCGACGAAAAAATGTTCTTTAGTTTTCATAAATACAAACAGGTTGACCCCGGCCAGGGTTCGCCCCATGTCAGCCACGCCCAGCAGATACTCTTATTTAAAAAAATAACTAGGAACAGTCTTGTCATTGTTGTAAATTTTCCTCTTTTTTAATAATTAGGCACAATTTTGCTAATATTAAAAAGTATTATCCTTTTCTTAGTAAAAAATACATAAGAGCAATTTTGGTTTTTATGTACAAATTTAATGACAATTTGAAAGTCTCTTGCCAATTTGACTCTCTTATTTTTGCCTTTCACGTAAATTATGTTAGTGAGTTGAAGTGTTCTTTGCCGGTGATTACACGGCAATATCATTATCACAACAAGTCTAATAGTAAGACTAGAGTTGATCAACAAAGTAAAGCATGACAAAGGAGATAAGAACAATGGTGCAATGGTAGCAAGAAATTTGTCATCGGTGACAATTGCAATGATTATTAGAGAGATGAAATAAGTTTATGATGGTCAACGGCCACCAAAGCAGCTCGGGATGCTAAAATCTTAAAAAAATGTTAAAAGTTGTCAAAAAATTAATGACATTTAGCCATCATCCAATTATATTAAAGGTTTCTTGTGGGTCAAACAGGGCTCGAGCCATAGGGGCTACGCTATAAGTTGACTGGAGGAAGGGCTCTAGAAGGAGGTGATAGAACGGGAACAAAATGAGAGCTTTAGGCACGAAGACCTAGGCTATGTACAAACTAATAGACCCACTCATTACTTCAAAAGTGGTTGAAATAAGAAGATTGTAAGTACATTTTCACAAATATACTAGATCTTAATACAGTAGATATTAAATATGAGCCTAGTTATTTATTTGGGAGATCTACCATTTCATCCACCCTAAGAAAATTTGGTGCCCAAAATTCATTTTTATAGCTCATGAGTTTAATCTATATCCAAAAAGACTCATCATCCAACACGATCCTGAATTGGCTATGATACCATTTACAATGATTGGTGCAAGTACAAATTAATAAACCTAATTATTTCTTTAAAAGTAATTAATCAAAGTTAAAATTATAGTCGCATCCCTACTATTATACTAGATTTTAACATGATAAGTATTGGATATGAAACTAACTATTTAGGAATCTTATATTTTACCCACCTTAAGTACATTGTCTTTGGAATTTTTTTATACGGGTCATGAGCCTATTGTATGTCTTGTGATGCCCCCATCATCCAACATGGTCTCACGCTAGTTCGAATAACATTTGTAATGCCTCTGCCAAGTACAAATTGATGGGCCCAATTATTTTTTAAAAAGTTGTTAATCAAAGTTTTAAATTGTAAGCACATTCCCACTATTATACCAAAATTCATCTTAGTATGTATTGGATGTAAGACTAAAAATTTATTTTGGTGATTTTACCGAGGAAATGTGGTCAACCTAAGTTTTTGGGCATTTTTCGATGAGTTGTCGGTGGGATAGGTATAGTGGTCACTGTTCGTTGATAGATAGCCTATGATATGGCCTATTGGCGATCAATATTTGTGGCAATGGCAATTGTTGTGCATAAGTTTGGATGATTGTTAACTTTCATAAAGTGTTATTATTTTGTCATATTTAACATGTGTTTTAAGTATTCAATGGTAGATTTTCATGTTAGTTTATTGTATATCAACCAAAATAAATGAAAACCATGAAATTATTTTAAATATCAGCTTAATCATGGGTATTCAATCGAATTTTCAAGGAAATATTTGGCAAATAATTGGTTGTTGGTTTAATAGCACTCGGTCATTTGCTAAGTGTAGATGTGGTCCCAATTTGGAAGTATTAAATGATAAAGCACAAGGACAAAGCAAGAAAGCAACCCTGCACATGGGTTTAAGCGCAATCATGTGCATATATGTTTCATTTGCGAGGAGGCTAAAGTGGACCTAATCATGATTATTTTGTCCCATTTGAACAGGAAAGTTTAATCCAACCATTTTGTGATTAGTTAAGTGGAATTAAGATATCGTGACTAATCACGTTTGAAAAGCACACTAACTACCCAAAATTGAAAACGAGGCAAAGACATCTACCCACGAAAATAAAGATGTTTACGTGAAATGTGATCAAAGTGGCAAAAGGTTTGAGGCTAAGGCATCGATTGAAGATTCACTCATAAGGCTCCTCTTAACACTTGAAAAGATGAAAGCAACGGGAATATTCCTTATCTGGATGTGAGAGATACAAAAGAGAACAACTAAAGTCTTCACACAAAGATTCCGCCATAAAAATACTATTTTTGGACAACAAGATGGGGGAGACAAGAACATACGGTGATCAATAATTAAAGCGGAGTTGGTAAGATTTTTTATCAGGACATAGAAGCATGGGAAGCAAGATGCACATGGGATAGGTAAGCATGGGATATTTCCTAGAAATTTCATGAAAGTTGCTTGGAAGCTTCTTGGACAACCACTTGAGACATCTATAAATACATACCTCCAATCCGATGACATAAGCTCTCTCTTCCTCTAGCCTCTTCTCCCAGCTCCCACATCCATAGCCTCTTCCCATCTTCTCATCCCCTTCTATTCAGTGATTTTTAGTTTTCTAATTTAGAGAGAGTTCTGATGAAAAAATCTAGAAAGGACGTCATTAACATCGAGCAGCAGCAAAGAAGCAATCTGAGAGGAGAGGAAGAAGTTGTGTTAAAGCTTGGAATATTCAGATTTGTATATCTTTATATCTACTTCTTCTTCTTCCTCTAATTTTCTTGTATTTCTTAATGTTTGTGAAGAACTTCGTGATGTTTTTTATTTAGCTTTATGGGTAGAGCTTATCTATCTAGGATGTACAATGAATCTTAATTGCAATATGATGTAAAGTTGTTTATCATCATCTCTTTGTAATTGTGGAGGGGTGATTGTTTTGTTTGGATCTTAATGCTACGAAAGCATAGCTAACTTTTTTAGATCAAGAGATTTGGTTTCACGTAGACACCAGAGAATCAAAGATGATATGAATAGAACAACTTATAATATTAAGGTAGACATACACTTGATGTTATAGATAGCCATATAGAGAGGAGTTAATCGTAATACATCTCATTATTATCTCTTGCGCAAACATGTAGCATTTGGTTCAATAGAGATCAGTTGCAATACGAAGTGGGAATCCATTACAATTACATAGGTTTCCTCAATTATCAACCCTACTCAATTTGCAAATAGGTGGAAATAGTAATTTTATATTTTATAGAAACTAAGTGAAATTGGAAATACTATATAATAGTTAATCTTTTTGAATATTTGATGCCTTTACCTCGTAAATGAGTGTCCTATTAGTTTGGCAAAAAATAGCCAAAAAGTTCAAGAGAGACCCATATTACAGGGAAAATTTTGGCTAAACTGCCACCGACCAATCTTGTCTTTGACCATCAAACCACCATGGTTTGATCCTCCATAACAAGCCATTCCAATCTTAGCAGATAACATTTCCCACAACCGCTAGAGTTGCTATCACCGGAGCACCAATCCCACCAAAGTTGCATTGACTTGATCAAGTTTGTCTGTCCCATTTAATTGCCTACATTAGAGCTTGCCACTCAGCCACTGTAACACCCTGATTTTGTCCGCTTATGAATAGAATAAAAATGGTAAACTTTGTAATGCTAATTCATAACCCATTAAAATTCAAAACAGACCCACAATGACCTAAACCACTCAAGGCTTTAGAAGATGAAAACCTGAGGGATTTTAATATGTAAACAAAACTCAAAATGCATGCAAAGGCTACCTAGATGTGTCTATGCCTACATTAGAGCTTGCCACTCAGCCACTGTAACACCCTGATTTGGTCCGCTTATGAATAGAATGAAAATGGTAAACTTTGTAATGCTAATTCATAACCCATTAAAATTCAAAACAGATCCATAATGACCTAAACCACTCAAGGCTTTAGAAGATGAAAACCTGAGGGATTTTAATATATAAAAAAAACTCAAAATGCATGCAAAGGCTACCTAGATGTGTCTATGCTACAAAGGAGACTAAGAATTCTCGAGAAAATCAGGTAGACTCTCTCCTGTAACTAGGCCAATGTGTAAAACCCATGATTGGAGTCAAAGTTTTAGTCGCCGGTTCGAGTCAAGTCATTTTTATGACACGTATACCGAGTTGAGGCTGACCATGTGTTATGAGTGATAAGGGTTAAGTGTACCTGAGTATATCATGATAATGACAGAAAAATAATAAAAAATGAGTTATTAGAATATATGATAGTATGCCAGTTAGTTTTTATGTATTTGATAGTAAAATTATTTTCAAGTCAAATAACGCATTTGGATGCGTTAGACAGCAGTTTGGGTGGGTTACTAGTTATAGAATATGTCATTTTGATATTATTAAGTGTATTATATTTTATGGTATTTTCCCATATTTTTTTGAATTTTTTAAGAATTTATTAAGAGTTAGTTATTATTTTAACTCGAGTCGAAGTAGAGTCAACTTTTAATTACGAGATTGCCACCAAAACCTTCACCCTTACGTTTCCCACTCTCTCCCAATTGCCACCCCGATCACCCCCACCAATGCCACCTCCGCCCGCCAATCGACGCAGCCAACCTCTACCGAACTGTTGTTGAGCCATTCCCCACCTTCTTGGACATTGCTCGGCCACCCTGACATGAGAAAGCCTCACCCCTTCACTACTCTCCCGATGCT
>JAVDBV010047561.1:0-10226 GCA_032619315.1 Piper longum
CGACACAGAGAAGTTGGCGACGACTTATATCGACATTGCGAGCCATAACTTTAAATTAGCAGGACTTGTACCATTTTGTTTGATGTAAAATTACACTAGAATGTACAGGTTTGATGTAACTTAATTACAATACTGTGTAGTTTGTTAATGTTAGAATAGTCCCACATCTCCTTGTGAGCTGGGGAGTGTTAGAATAGTCCTACATCTCCTTGTGACATGTGTGGACTCTTGGATAAATGTAGGTTCTTAAGTCTTTTAAGGTGGACCACATTTCTTTCCGGTAATGGTATCAGAGACAATACAAGAAATGTGGATTATCAGGCTTCAATCCAAAATGACTAGCCACTTTAGAAGGCTTTCGAAAACTCTCACTTAATAGCTAGTATGTAGTTGTTAATAGCAAGAATGCATGTCTAGTTGCCAGCCAATCTAGCCTTGTTGCCCGTTCATTCTTCTTTGGTAGTTAATTCTGCTTCCACTAGTCTGGAATGAATTTAGAACTGATTTTTACATGGTATTAAGTTGAAAACTTGAATTGAGCTTGAAGTGTGCTTCCTAAGCTTGCTCATTTTCTTATTTTTTAAAATATGTAAATTAATAAAAAAGATTTATTATCATTATTAGTGATTGTTGATGCCTTATGCATGATCAGTTTGTAATGCAGGGTCGCGTTGTATGAGCTTATCATGTAAATTGGGTGTGGGCATGTCAGACTACCACAACACAACTCACTTTAAGAGAAGAAAAATGATGCGTGCTTCTAGTGGTTCTCAACTTTCGGTTGTTAGCAATATAGATATGCTTTTACCAGTTTTTGCTTCTCCGGATTATTACACCAAACCTTCGATCAGCGAATTAATGCATACGGAGCTTGCCAGGAAAAATTATTATAGCAGAGTTAATGACTTTACTGTTGGAAGGTTGGGGTATGGGCATGTGAAGTTTTTTGGAGAAACAGATGTGCGGCACTTGAACTTGGAAGAGATTATTACTTTCAACCGGCATGAGGTTGTTGTATATGGTGATGAAACCAAGAAACCTGCTGTTGGGCAGGGCCTAAACAAAGCTGCTGAAGTTACTCTTGTGCTACAAATTGGCTTGCCTGTTTTAGATGAGCTGAAGTTGGATAAACTTGTGAGGCTGTTAAAAACTACCACTGAGAGGCAGGGAGCTCATTTTATCTCCTTTGATGCATCAAGTGGTGAATGGAGTTTTTCTGTTCAGCACTTCAGTAGATTTGGGCTGACTGAAGAAGATGAAGAAGACATTATTATGGATGATGCTGTGCTGCAGGAACCTTCTGAACCCAGTGGACAAGTGCTCAAAAGTGAAGTGGAAAACCAAGTTAGCCCTGATGAAGCTGCCCTTTCTCATTCTCTGCCATCTCACCTTGGGCTTGATCCTCTCAAGGTTCAAGAAATGAGAATGCTGATGTTTCCTGTGGAAGACAAAGAAGAAATTGTATCTTCTCAATTAGATGGCAAAATATCTAATAGTTCCTCTAACACGAAGAATTATTATAAGCAGGTCTACTCTCGTAAGCCTAGAGAGAAACCTGGTTTCTCACCTATTAGGAAATCACCCCTTGCACTGGTGGAACACATGAACAGTTCTGACTTAGTTCCACAGAGGACCATTCTTATGACAGGACAAAACAAAGGACTGCCCATCAGAACAGTTAGAGTTGAAGGTTTCAAATTGAACACAAAAGTTGAGACTCCAGTCACAAAAAAGCACTCTAGCAATATAGTTGATGCAGCGCTTTTCATGGGAAAATCTTTTCGTGTAGGCTGGGGTCCAAACGGCATCCTTCTCCATTCAGGTACTCCTGTAAGTAATCCTGGCTCTTTGTATGGGTTATCTTCCGTGATCCATGTAGAAAAGGTTGCTTTTGACAGATCTGTTAGAGATGAAAATGGCAAAGTGAAAGAGGAATTGGTGGACTTGTGCTTTTCTTCTCCACTTGAACTTCACAAGTCCTCGAGCTACCAGGCTACTGAAACAGTGGCTGGTTCAGTGAAGCTTTGCAAACTAGTTTCTGATCGGCAAAAGCTTCCAAAAGTTTGTGAAGGTTACACCGGGCTCATTGAAAAACAGGTTGATGTGCCAGAGTTATCTAGACCTACTCGTTTATTATTTCATCATCAGATGATGATTTGGGAATTAATTAAGGTACTTTTTGCGGAAAAAGAAATAAATCATCTGTCAGATATAGATGAAGAGGATATGATGGATGACAGGAATGATAGCCAGCTAGATACAGATTGTGAAGCTTATCCTCTTGTTCGCAGAGCTGACTTCAGTGACTGGCTGAGAGAGAGTGTATGCTACCGTGTACAAGAAGAAGTGAGCTCTTTGAATGAGTCAAATGATTTGCGACATATATTTTTACTCCTGACAGGTAGGCAACTAGATTCAGCCGTAGAACTGGCTGCTTCAAGAGGGGATGTAAGAATGGCATGTTTGTTAAGTCAGGCTGGTGGGTCTATGGTGTCTCGGTCTGATATGGCCAGACAACTTGAAATATGGAAGTCCAATGGTCTGGATTTCAATTTTATTGAAAATGACAGGGTTAGGTTGTTTGAGCTACTTGCTGGTAATATCCATGTTGCACTTCAGGATTCAGATATTGACTGGAAAAGGTACATTGGGTTATTAATGTGGTATCAATTGGCTCCTGATACTTCTTTGCCTATCATTGTTCGCACATATCAACAACTTCTGAGTGAAGGGCGAGCTCCATACCCTGTACCAGTTTATGTTGATGAAGGACCACTTGAAGGTGCCCCTGAATGGAGTGCTGGTGACCGATTTGATATTGCTTTTTATCTTATGCTTTTGCATGCAGATATGGGGAAGGATCACGACTTTTTGACAACCATGTTTAGTGCATATTCTTCCACATATGATTCGCTTGATTATCATATGATCTGGCACCAGCGTGCTTTACTGGAAGCTATAGGTGTCTTTAGCTCTAAAGATCTTCACATTGTTGACATGAGTTTTGTTTCTCAGTTACTTTGTGTTGGACTTTGTCACTGGGCTATCTATGTAGTTCTTCATATTCCTTACCGTGACGATTTTCCCTATCTCCATTCTAGTGTAATCCGCGAGATATTATTTCAATACTGTGAGATCTGGAGTACTGATGAAGTCCAGCGGCAGTTTATTGAAGATTTTGGCATACCATCTGAATGGCTGCATGAAGCTTTGGTGGGTTTTGGTGCTGTACAAAAATCACATTTCTTGTTGTGTATATAAATATTTGAAATTTATATCTCATATATACGTTTATATGCCTCTTTTTTTTTCTGATTTGCTTTTATTTCCAACCTATTGCAGGCTGTATATTATGATTATCACCAAGATGAAGCAAAGGCACTTGAGCATTATCTTAACAGTTTTAAATGGCAAAAAGCACATACAATTTTTATGACTTCTGTTGCTCATTCTCTTTTTATATCATGTATGTATCCATTCTTAGAAATGTTAGTTCCTTTTGACATTTGAGATTGTGTGTTTATGAATAAAATTTCTTTGTATCAATAGTATGTTTTTGGATGTTTTTAATGATTTTTTTAGATTGGAACGATGTAGAACTCACCTTTTTTGGTGGATAGCTAAACGTAAAACTACTAACACGACTGTGGGACTAGGTAGGAAATTTGAATTTTCAAGCATTTCTTGTTTTGAGGTGAATTCAGTATAGTAGATAGCTGGTTTTGATTCATTTCAGAATTTTTGCGTTTGTTGCAAGTTCGATAGGAAGAATGAGTCATGGTTGTTACTAATCATTTTTGTGCATTTAAAATTGTTCCTTATGCAGCTGAGCATTCTCAGGTTTGGCAGCTTGCCACCACCATGGAAGAGCATAAATCTGAAATTGCCGATTGGGACTTGGGTGCTGGCATCTACATTGGTTTTTATGTATTGAAAAATTCTCTGCAAGTGGAGAACAAAAACAGCGAGCTGGTAGGAAATGTGAACTGTATTCTAATCTCGACATTTTCTTAACTGACCTTTGTTTTCTCCATAATGTGGTCCACTTTAATCAGTCTAGTGGGATGGTGGAGGGATACAAATGCCTAGTTTTATGGCAAGGATTGAAGACATAATTTAGTTTTCATGCTAAATTCCTTTATTAGTTTTAAAATTGAATGCTTCAGTTCCATTACTTGTTTTTCCTGGTAAGAAAGTTACTCTATTCAGATTTGCCGTTGTGTGACGCAACACTTGCATTATAAATGATGTTGCATAGGTCATTGCAAAAGTTTCATATTTGTCGTAGAAATATTTGAATATGGTGTGTTTTTTACATACAAAAGGTAAATATGGTGAGGAATATATTAATATTTATAGTGGACAAGTAATTAATCATGGGAAACATTTTTACATTGATCAATTATCGTGTTCATATTGTGTTATTTCAGATTTCTTCTGCTATGACATCTTGCAGGAATCATTGGAGGAAAAATGTGACACATGCAAGCTCTTCATCGGACGACTAAACGAGTCTCTTTCAGTTTGGGGATACAGATTACCAATTGATGTCAGGTGGGTTCTTCTATTGCAAAAATCTTGGTTAATTATTCTGAAATCTGGGTCCTCGCCCCCTCAATTTTCAGTGCTAAGTTGGTCATCTAGATGGGTTCATTGAAAATCAGCACACTGCCTCTGTTGGAATTTCCAAAGTAACCTGGAAAAGCCATACTTCTGTATTCAGTAATGTAATGGTCTAGTATTAACATATCAAGCTACTGGATGAACAAATGAGCATTAATCACTTGACTGAAGGCCGGCCTCACATTCAAACTCCTATTAATAGTCAGAATAAAGCAATGAAGGAAGGATGAACTTGAATACATAATTAACCTCAGTACCTCACATGTTTCATCTTACTATTCATGTTCTCAACCTACCCATCCAGCTACTAGATATTTTACTTAAATGAATTCCCACTTAACAGCTACATTTTTTTTTTGTGCTATTGCTTTCCCAAGGAATATGTGTCATTGAACTCTATCTCCAATGTTATTTTAGTGATATTCAACAAGATTTCAAATTTTGTTTTGTACTCTATGTAAGATTTGTTTCATCTGTAACTTGTAGATGTAATATACTTAATTTCAATAGTTGCCTGTGGAATTTTTCCTCGTTTTCACATCATTATTGCTGGCTAAATTTTGAATAAAATTTTCAGATATGCCTATTCAAAGATGGCAGAGGAATTGTTTGCTCTGCTCGTTGCAGATGGTTGGGAAGACTCAACTCGGGAAGTTCAGTTGGCTTGCTTTGACACAATGCTCATGGCTCCCATCCCTGAAGATAAACGATCACGTCATTTGCAAGACGCTGTATCAGTTTTTACCTATTTTCTTTCTGAATCTGCTGTTCCATAAGGATTTGTTTCTCATTCTACCTCTTCTTCCTCTTTATGTACCAGTAAAGCGGGGAGTTTTCTTATGTTAACCTGAACCCGAGTGTACTGTAGGAAAAGCTCTCCAGAGAGTTGTAGCTGATTTGCTTGTATGTGATTTGTTCTTACACTCCAAATTTTGTTGGAGAGCACTCTTATGTGTTTCCCATTTGTACATTATTGTAACGTATGACGGATCTATAGCAGAAATCTTTGGGGCAAACACAAAAAACGAAAAAAAAAGCTTAGTCCGTGGGCTGTGCTAGTCAAATACTTGGTTATAAAATTATAATGTGAATAACATTTGGTTTTCAAGCTTTCAAAAGCGCCCGTTGGGTAAACTTTGAAGCCAGAAGGTAAGGTAGTAGTTTGCTAATTAAATAAAACTTACCGGAAAGCCAGAAGTTCTCGTGGCTATTTGAATCAAACTTGACAAAATGGCTATGATTAAATGCAAAAAAATTGACGTGAATGAGCGGTTTGATCTTTGACCAAACATAGATGGTGTTTTTCTCGAGTTAAGGGAGGTATCAAGTTTAGAAGCCAAGGTAAGAGATCTTTTGTCTAAGATTTATGGGTGGCTCTTATTATAAAGGGGTAGATAACTAGATGATTGCTATTACCCTGTCTATTCTCGAAGACCTCTCGCGTTATGGTCAATCGTAGGCCCATGCCTAGTTTCTTCTCCTTCTGCGGAGACTTTCAAATGTTATCTAATATTTATTCATTATATATTTTTTATATACTACAATATGATGATTTTTTTTCGTCTCCTTCGTTCTCACTTTTTTTATCAAGTATGGTTAATTTTAGGCCCATATTTATATTTAATAGTGTATTAACAATAAAAATCTTTTGATATGGATAAGCTCAAAATATTATATATGTAAATCTTTATTCCTGTCTCATTTCTCATTTATAATTATTTACAAATAATTAATAAATATAACATTCATAAAACAATTACACAAAATTTGATACACATGAGATTTAATAAACATGACTATGTCAACTTATAAGATAAATTATACCAAATTGATAAACATGACGTAAAATATTTAAGATAATCATGAAATTAATGATATAAACTTCATATACAATTTATTTATTTATTAACTTAATTTTAAATATTAAAAATATAGATTTTTTTAAAAAAAATTATAAGTGTCCTGCCCATAGTGCTGGCAATATCCTAGTTTTTATGACCCATCTTTAATTATATTTTTATACTTATCAATATCTTTTTGATAAAATTTCTACTTATTTTTAATATATAAAACTGAATACATATATGCCTCCTCATATATGCGCCATTATGTTTTAAATTTTAAATGGCTACTTTTTGTAAAAGTTGAATAGATATTAACTATATTTGTTTTAAAGGTTATGTTTAAACATGTAATTACTCAATGCATAATTTAATTTTTTAGAATATAATTTAGTGATTTAAATGCAAAAATCCCCCTAATTGTAAATTAATGAATCTAAATGATTTCTTCAAAATGGTTAACTTAAATTAAAAATTTATAATTTATCTTATTAGTAAATTGGTACTGAATGTAAAATTAATAATTGGAGTATCATCTTTCAACCTTTTTTGTTTTTGCGCAGACCTCACACTAACTTTAAGGGCACATAAACAATAAAATAAATGCCAACTTAATTTATGATTAATTTTATTATTATTATTTGTTGATATATTCCAATGAAAATTAAAAAAAAACCCTTAAAATTTGATAATTTTTTTAAAAAATTTATAGTCTTACTCTTGTTCGATCAAAGATTGTCATACCCGAACATACCCAAGTGCTCGAACCGATGTGTTATGCATGCAAGCACCTGTGCATGCATCAACAGCTACGAGTGCAGCTGCCCGCCGCTGCTGTACTCCAAACCTCTCCGTGAGATATAGTCTTAGCTTGAACCAAGTTGCCAAAAGTCGCAACTAGCCCCTTGAAATGAGCCCACCTGGTCAAGCCCATTCTTCCCTCACCCGGACAAATAGCCATAGCAATATCACCCAAAAAGTAGTCCACGGTAGTTTTAAAACAAAGGAAGAAGATAAGGGAGAAGTTGAATTAGGTGAGGATTACATGCCCTATATGGTGGATCTAATTGAAAAAAGAGAGGTGAGGTCATTGTCTGTAAATATAAATACCGTGTTGTAAAAATGTGAAAAGGAGGGCTCGTAGATGTGAAGAAGAAAGGAGATGAGAGAAAGAAAGAAGCAGCAGCAACAAGGGAGAAAAGAATGAAGAAAAAAGAAGCGGTGGAACCCCTCATCGGAGACTTACTTACTGCGACCGCCAAGCCCAACGATAGAAAGGTAGCAGTGCCCTTGATACTACCCATCGAGAGCCACTGTCAGTGAGGCCACATGCTAGAGAAAGGCTGAAAAGACGTCAGCCAGAGTAGGAAGGTACATTCACCGGCTTCGGCACTTTCATCTGGCCACCCACGGCTTGCTCTAACCAAGCCACCCCACCCCCTCCACTCGCCCTCTCATTGCCAAAAACAAACCCAAGTCAAGATTTGCAGCCAAAGAAGACCACCATCGTTGGAAAACTACTTAAAAGTTCCTCACTGGAGCAGTGTAACAACAGCGCCCAACCATCTTTCCGGCCTTCGTCCGAACAATCCAAATCATCACCAATCACACCAAATCTTCACTGGATCATCTTAATTGTCGAAGCAGTACACACCCGAGATCTGCCACAGCAAGGAAGTCACTCGTCACAGGAAAAAATTACCCAAAAGAGGCCTCTTGGGAAAGTGCAGCGGCAGAACACCGTCATCTTTCCAGCCTTCCAGCCTTCATCTGGTCGACTTAAGCCACCACAGACCTTGCCATCGCATCCAATCGATGCCATTAGTTGTCAGAAGCAACCAATGACAAAGCCCAGCCGCAATTAGTCGTCATTGTCACAGGGAAGCCACCGACTGTCAAACCATCTCCAAACAACTTCCCTTAAAAGCCATCGCCGTTGCCGCCAAAGCCGACATTGCAGCACATTGGTACACAAGTTTGTTGGGTCCATATTTATTGTTGATGTGTCCATCACTTGTCGAACTCATTGCGTCCACAACCCGCCCAAGACCCAATTTTGAACTGGTGCATTGTGTGCTACATGTAGCTTGGCGCATTTGGATAGAAATTCGAGCCTTAGCACGGCATTTGGTCAGTCCAGTCCTACATTTATTTGATCTAAACCAGCCAAAAGCGGTCTGGTGTAGTCCATATCATGCAAAAAAATAATTTGAAAGTCCTCTTGACTTTGGGTCAAAATGAAACTTGCCATCCGTTTTTTATTTTTGGGGCATTCTGGATGCTTAGGCAAAGTTATTTTAAGTATTTGAAGGTAAAAAAGAGATAAAATAAGCATTGGAGTTGAAGTCATCTGATGAATTTATTTAAAGGTAATAAAATTTATTATTTTGTATAAAATATAAAATTAAAAAAATAATAAATTTATGATTATTAAACTACTGTAAGTTAGTTTAGGGATTTTAGTTAAATCTTAAAGAATCATGTACAATTTTATGACTTTTTCCTCAAACATGGTATCTTACTTTTATTTATTTTTTACTCACACGATTTATTTGCACGATAAGAGTGTCTTTTGTCCAACCAAACCAACTTACTTAACCCGACACAAAGTGAAGCAAGATTACGAAGCAAAATTGCGCCCGAACAATTCTAATTAAAACTTTACTTATTAATAAATAAATAATTTATAATTTTATTCTTTATAGGCTCATAAATATCTACTTTAAATTTATTTATCTGTTAGTATTTATTGTTAAAAAATTAGAGTATATAATTAAAATCATAAATGTATATTTAAATATTTAAGTGGATAAACTTTTAGTACTTAATAGTATATAGTAGGTAGATAGGATTTCCACTTATTTTAAATTTTTTACATTGTATTTTTTCAACGACTTTCAATATTGACGAATCTATTTTGTTAAAATTTAATTTTATTTGCATAATAACCAACCATATAATTATTAACTTGTACAATTTAATTTTACTTATTAGTAATAATTTCTAATATAATTGCCTTGTTTATTTATTTATAAAAATTCTTCTTATAATATATTTTCTTCTTATTTTATGTATTAAATTCAAGACAGTATTATATTTCTAATCTAATAAGAAACATTTGCGATTATTTATAACCTGTCAATAAAAAAAGGTGGGTTTCAGGTAGCATAAAAGTACTTAATCTGGATTTTCTAAATGATTATTGTTTAGGAACTCTTTAATAATAATATCACCTAATTAAAATTTTTATTAGCCTAATCATTCGAGCCAACTTTAGTACATACATATATTCAAGTTCTTTATTTCTTAATCATAATAAATAAAAATAAAATTCAAAAATAGCCCATGCGTTGCGGCGTTTTTTACTCCAATAATCAATTAGGAATGGTTTTCCCTACGCTTGTGCAAGAGCCAAAACAAATTATTTAATGAATTAATTACTCTTACATTTATCGAAAAATTACTCAAAGGAACCTTTAATGATACTCCATTATATGTCGAATCATATTCCTGCTCGAAATTGTTTTATGTTTTTTTCATGGGTCCCAAAAATTTGATTTTTGTGCCCACTAATCTTCCCTTAATCCCATACAGTAAATGATTAACTAGCCTCTCTAATTGTTGAGTCCAATCCAAATTAAGAGCAATTGAATTGAATTAGATTAAAAAATTCTTAAGTGCAAGTAAGGCGTCCATCAACACAACACATGCAGAAGCCCAAACCCAGAGCCAGCTAGGGTCGCTGCCCGACCTGCCCGTCCT
>JAVDBV010047564.1:0-19026 GCA_032619315.1 Piper longum
GCTCTGGTAGTTGGCAACCGCCTCATCCACCAGACCCCACTCCTCCGCGCGGACGGCCTTGTCGATCAACTGCTTGGCCAACTCGAAGTAGCCCTTCAGCTTGTGCGCCACCCGCTCGCTCACCACGTCCCGACCCACGGCGGCGCCGTCGGTATGCGGGGCGTCGGAGCGATCGCCGGGCGAAGTAGAAGGAGAAGGAGGAGAAGACGAAGAAGAAATGGGGGAGGTGGTGGAGAAGAGGGTGGAGACGGAGTCGACGAGGTCCTTCAACACCGAGCCCATCCACGAAATTGGGAGAGAAGAGGGAGGGGAAGACGAAGAAGAAGCGGAAGAGAAAGGTACGGTTCCTACGCGGCGTTAAGTTTGGTTTTAATAAAATAATATAATAATAGAATTTTTATATTATATATATATTAATAAATTTAATTATAATTAATTTTATTTATTTATTCATAAAAAAACGAAAATTAAAATAATAAGTATTCAAGTCTTAATTAAGTTATGATTTTTATTCGAACACGGAGACGTAAAAAATGTTCGAGTCAAGTTTACGTATGTATCTTCAAAACTCAGAACAATTTCGAGTCAAATTTGAATAAATTTCGAAATATTTAAGCCGAGCTAAAGTGTAAGTCGAGTTCAACTCAATCGCTTGTTTAGTACCTCTATACAAATGTAAACCTTATTTATTTACTATTTTTATCATTATATATATATATATATATTATGATCTAAATTTTCTAATTTAATTTATTTTTTATTAATAAAAAATAGAATTAAAGTTGGTATTTAGTTTTTTATTTTAAATTTATTATTTTTTAAGATATAAATTATTATATAAAAATAATTAAATTGGGGATTATTTCAGGAAGGTGAAATTTGGGGGGAGAAAGGATTGTTCCATTCATGATATCTTCCGAAATATTAAGTATTGACTATTAAGATGTGCACAAAAAAGACAAATTTATAGTTAAGTCATATTTTTTACTTTTCCTCAATAATAACTCACAACATTACATTAACTATACTCGATATAAAAATCACAACGGAGAACAAATTTAGTGGTTCGAATAAAATACAACTGGACTCTAACTCAAGTTCAATAGGATTGAACTTTATGTGTTTTGTTTTTCTTTCACATCATTTAAAACAAAATTAGCTTTAAAAGATTATATAATTCAACCTCATACCAATTATATTTCAATTAGCTTGTCCGTATATAAAACTATTGTATGTTATCACATATGAGTATTATTATGGCATAGTTTTATATTCTGGACAAATAACTATATGTGATACATAAAATTTTATATTTGATATGCTATTTATTAATTTCAAAATGTAACTGAGACGAATAAATATACTTGTACTTGTTTAATTCGAGTTTAAAATGTTAAATAGATTTTAATTTAAATTAAACTTATGTTTAACTTAAACATAAGTTAAACAAGTCAGAATAAGTTTAGAATTATCAATCATGTTCAATTCGATTTGTAGGGATTTTTTTTAAAGAAAATTTGTGATCTGATTTCAGATTCAAAATAGTCTTAAAAAATAAAAACTCTAAACAATGAATAGTTTTGGATGATGTTGCTTTTTTAGTCATATTATATTTCCACTTTCATTGAAAAAAAAAAGAGAGTTCTTGCTGTTATAATATTATTAAGTTTATTTTTCTTCAACGCTGTAATGTTATTCTGGAGATGATAAAAAGTATGGAAGATGTTCATTGAGAAGTTTCTTCGGAACCAAAAATTCCTATGCATTACTCCATGAATTTCCTCCACAACTTCTCTTCATTTCATGCCACTGCAACGCTGGCTACACTTTTCCTAGCAACCATCTTCATCAAATTTGCTTGGTGGGATACGAGGAAGAAGCGCCGCCGTCTGTGGTAGGCACCGTTCTTCATCAGCTCTTCAAGTTCAACACTGTGCATGACTAATCATTGCTAACGTTGAGTACATCCTCAAAACCAACTTCCAAAACTACGGAAAGGTAACTTGTGTTTGATGAAATTAGATCAGCTTCTTGTTTGCTTCAAGCAATTCTTACTTTCCTATACTTTTTTGAGTTTGTTCAAATGTTTTCCCTAGAAAAATAATTTTTCTAGCTCAATTGAATTGATATTTAGAGTTTTAGTGATCCAGGTTTGACTCTTTGTTGAAGGGCTGGTATCACAACTGTTTGGGGATGGGATCTTTGCAGTGGAAACAGCAGAGAAAACTAGTCAGTAATGATTTCTCTACCAAGGTTTTAAGAGTATCTAGCGCTGTAGTTTTTGGAAAAAAGCTGCAGAGCACATTAGAATTCCAAGTGAGTCTCTTTAAAACTGGAAGAAACGCTTTGGAAAAAAAATGGAACAAATAGATATAGAACTGACAAAAATTTTCTGGGTGTAATATATTTATTCTTCTTCTTCTATATTATTTTATTTTATTTTATTTTTTGAACAGGGGATGTTCATGAAAACAACGCTCGATTCAATCTTCAAAGTGGGTTTCGGTGTCGATCTGGATAGTTTATATGGGTCTAGTGAAGAAGGGGTGACATTTAACACGGTCTAAGTGAAGCTCAATACTATGCTGTTTCATAGATTTGTACATTTATTTTAAGAGAATAAGCGGGTCTTGGCTATTGGTTCGGAAGCTAAGGTCAAAGAGAATAAAAGAGTGGTTAATGGTTTTGTGTACAAGTTAATCCATGCAAAGACGAACAAGTTCAATTCCAGGAAAATTGGCATGCTAAGATAGTACCGTCTTCTACATCCTTTCTTCAAATCTTGAAATCATGGCTTTTAAAACTTTATTTTGGTTATCCTGCTTCTAGAAGTATAGCATGAGAAAGAAGACTTAGCGTCAAGATTTCTTGCAATCAGCAAAGAAGGTGGATGTATAAATGAAAGCTACTTGATCTGGAGCATCATAATGGCTGGGAACGACACAACTGCAGCGACACAATCCTGGTTCTTCTATATCCTATGCAAAAATCCTCTCATACAAGAAAAAAATAGCACAAGTGGATGAAATTATCCGACCGAATAATGGGGACAACATAGATGACGTTGCAGAGAGTCCCAATGAAGAAACTCTGAATAAGATGCACCATCTCCATGCTGCCCTAACAGAGACACTCGGGCTTTATCCAGCAGTAGCTGCAGTAATATTTCGTTTGACATTACAGATTAAGGTTTAAGTTTGCTACTTCCCCTGAGCCTCCAATTTGTTGATGCAGGATGGAAAACTGTCTTTCAGATGATACCTTACCGGATGGAGTTAACGTTAAACGAGGGAATAAGGTAGCATTCTTACCGTACGTCATGGGGAGGATGAAGTTCATATGGGGTGAAGATGCAGATGTACATAAGCCCGAGAGATGGCTAGATGACAATGGCATTTTTCGACCTGAAAGTCCCATCAAATGAACTGCATTGGTAATCAGCCGTCAATTTTTTAGTAAAGAATTTGTTTAGCCATCGTTCACAATACTAAAGATCATCGATGTGCAGGTAGGACCTCGTATTTGCCTTGGCAAGGACTTTGCATACAAGCAAGTGGAACTATTTGCTGCTCTCTTGCTGCACTTCTTCACTTTCATGCTAGCCAATGATGAAAAACAAGTACAAAACCATGTTGATACATCAAATTGAAGGAGGCCTATAAGTTCAAGCATCGTATAGAAAACAAAACTTCTTCACTTTCATGCTAGCCAATGATGAAAAACAAGTACAAAACCATGTTGATACATCAAATTGAAGGAGGCCAATAAGTTCAAGCATCGTATAGAAAACAAGGTTAATTTCTTCTTTGTAAATGTAGTCACGGCATCATTCTTTGGTATCAAACATTTAGTACCTCTCATGTTATCATAACCGTCTGAAGCACTGCACTTCTTTAGCACAGTTTGAAGTTGGAAACAAAGCAAAGTTCAATTCAACGCGCATAATAGTATTTCTAACCCAGATAATCTGTTCAGAGCATAGATGAGAACACTGAATCTGTTCAATGGATATATTAAGAGGCAAAACGCATCTATAACAGTTAAATTAATTGTAGCCACTAAGCAATGCTAAAATATTTCTATTCAACAGCATAATAATAAACGTTAAACAGGTACCAATCAGTCTATAGTAGATTAATGCCATCCGTACAACTAACTGGTTTTCCACTCTTTTAGACACTACTTTAGTGATTGAGTACATCATTGCACCTTAATCAAATCAATTCATGTAAAGAAAGTATTAACAGAAAGAAATAATGATGCTTTAGATAATTTCTCCAACAAGAATAACAAATCCAATATGAACAGTTGGCCTAACTATTAAAATTTGGATAAAAGCATAAATTAGTGTATATTGAGAAGCCTCAATCAAACAGCTGCCAACAGCAAAATATGTAGCATATTCAAGTACCACCATAAAAACGACCATTCCCGAAAAATAAGCCTCCATTTTCCCTAATGCGATAAAATTAGTTCAAATGATCCAAACTAATTGATGCAATCAAATTGCTCTGTTCTAGTTTCAGTTTTCCTTGCTGTCTCTCGCTTCTTTCTGCAGCTTCAAGTTGACGAGTTTGTGCAGCTGACCCAAATAATAATTTTCTTAAAGTAATTTTCTTTCATGCAAACAATAACGAAGGATAGACAGACAGCAAACCTTATATTATGGACACTTACCAATCTTCTATTGCTCCCACAGACGATAGATTCTTAAGAAAAATGTCAAAACGAATTTAAAATGATAATAAGAAAACTTGAATTATGAATAATTACACCAAAAGTGCCATGAGTCAGTATGTACAAAATTTTGAAAGAAAAATCAAATCAATAAGAAAATAATGAAAGATATTTGAACATCCTTAATCCACCACAAAAATATGTAACACTCTATAGGGGTTTACCTCAGCCAATAGGATAGTTGATTGACAAGCACCATTGAGAACATATCCTACCCAAAGAATGTGCCACTATACAACCTCGCTGCAGATATATGTTCACACAGGGAAAAGGATTAGAATATTTTCTGTACATACAAAAAACTGTGCCTCATTTCATTAGAGGGCTAAGCCCGTCACCCTCCCAGCCAAGTCGAAGCATTTGATCCACTACCTTCAGACTTAACTGAAAAACAGGAAAGTCAAATCTCATTAAAAGACATTTACCTGCAAGCAAAAAACATTACCATAAACAAAATTTATGTTTCATGTTCAACTAGAGACATTTGCGATTATAATTAGAAAAGCTAAAACAACACCTAACTCAATTGACACTATTTATAAATGCCCTGTTTAGTGAAGTTAGGTTCGGTTGACTAAGAAGATAGTGGGTAAGAACTTAAAACTTAGTTATTATTAACATTTTCTATACCTTTTCCCAGCCAGCGACATGGATTTATATAAAATATATTTAAAATTAGCCCAAAAAACCCTTGGAAAATATAAAGTAACAAGTTTTGATAACAGAGGGCTCGTCACAGCCCTCAAAGAATTTGAACAAGATGAAGATTCAACATCATTAGCCAATTCAATTTATCAGTAGCCAGAGGAACACTAGCGCAGTCATCTTCCAATATAAAACTTGGTGACAAATAAATCCAGTTTGTTTTCACCTAGAAAAATGACAGCTTAATGTCAATTTTATATTTTAATAAAAATAAAGCATTCACATTTGGCTCACGAAAATTCAGGTTTCCCAGAAAAAAAATCCATTGGAACAGGTTTGTATAACTAGTTTCTCATGATTTCACACTTTAGTTTAAGTATTTTACATTTAACGGACCTCATACTTGAAACATGATTAGGAGCAAGGCAAAATATTATGTACATACTGATGGATCGGTGAAGACTATAAGATTTTTATCAGCTGTTGACACCAGCAGGTTAGTATTATCTTTGTTCAGGGCTAGGGCAGTAATGTCTTGCCCTTCTGAAAGTGGTATAGAATGGAAAACCTGCCAGAAATTTATATTCAGGAAAAAACATGCAGGCATAAAATGAATAGTACACAAGAAAAACTCAGGATATTATCACCTTCAACGTATGCAAATCCATGAAACAGATGGATGGAACTGGTATAGACATTTGATTCTCATTATGAGATCCACATATGAAACCGGGATTGTTTTCTGTATCCATTGCCATTTGTTTCTCACTACTTTCAATGGTAGGGCAAGAACTTGTTCCAACAAGAACATTTTCGCCATCTGCAGAAACTTCTATGCAACTGATTATACCTGGAAAAACTGATAAATTTACCGTCATTATGGGAACTCCATGAACTGTGAAAGTCCTGAACTTCTTCTCTGACTGGTTCCAGGTCAATAAGACCCCTCTTGGTGAAAGGCAGAGAGAATGTGCCTCCACAGAGGCCAGTTTTCTGATCAACCGACCTCTTCGAATAGAATGTAGAAGGACACCAGCTAAGGCAGAAGAGGAAGCAACTAGACCAACCTCGGAACTAACACAACAACATGCTATTTCTCTAAGATGACCTCTCAGGACATGCATAGGTCCCTCCATTCGTCGACTTCTGCTTAAGTCTCCAATGCTGCTCAAGTTACCTGATGAACCACTGGTAGAAGCAGATGACGGAGTGGGAGAAGGATCTGATAAGTTCCTCAAATGTGTTGGCTTAGCTCTGTGTATCTTCCAAAGCACTACAGTTGTGTCTCGAGAGCCAGTCACAAGATAATTGCTATCAGAGGAAAGTGCTAAGCAAGTAACTGGTGCACAGTGCCCAGAAGAAGTCTCAATGGTCTTTGCTCCATCAGATGTGACTACCTTAACACTATTATCTGCATGGCCACCTGAATAACATACAAAAGTACAATTACATGGGATACACTCCAGGCAACAAAATTTACAGTAGAAATAAGCTAACCAGTAATGATTTCTTTGTCACTTGTGATGGCAATAACTGCAGAGCTTCTAATTCCCGATGTTGCAAATGCTAATGCCCGAGGGAAATGCCAATCTTCACTTCCAGAACCAGTAGATCCTTTAAACATACGAAGGAAAGCACCACCCCCAGAGCTTGCTATTACTTTACCATGCTGAAATAAAAAGGGGGTTCCATGACCATCAGGTGTATTTGGTTGCCATTTATGAAGTGCAACATGGGCTGCGGGAGCACTTTCATCCACCACTACTACAGAATCTGAGGATGCAAATATGGCTGCAGCAGGCACATTACATCTTTCTGGATTTGGAATACAATAAGATTTGACTTCAGTTGGGTTCCGAAAGATGGTCTACAAAGAATAAGAGGAACAATCAAAATGCACAATTATTACAAGTACTTTGCAACCATATATGATATATGCAAATATGATCATGAAAAGACAATTAATTAAGCATATCTCAGGCAATATGCATAAGAGTTTCTGAAAGGTCATGCATATAAACACTGAATGTTTTACGTGCAAATGCAAAATCTCTTGTAGTGGCTTTCTCTTGATGTGAGGGAT
This sequence comes from Piper longum, assembly GCA_032619315.1. Taxonomy (NCBI): domain Eukaryota; kingdom Viridiplantae; phylum Streptophyta; class Magnoliopsida; order Piperales; family Piperaceae; genus Piper; species Piper longum. The sequence goes on from JAVDBV010047564.1 coordinate 7,466, forward strand.
TGTCAACAGTTGTGATGGCGTTTGTCCAAAATAAGCAATCTGATCCTGGGTAGATCGCTGTTGCACCTGTACAAAGAATTCATAAAGACAGTTTTTCAGTGAAACGATTGAAACAACAGATTATTATGGAAGAAAACAAGGCTAACCGGATCCGTGATTTTATCTATATCAACAGTCCCTTCATACGTAATGTAAAAGAACACATTGTTGGCAGATATAGCCTCCTTTCCAAGCTGCTTATATCTGAATCGAGGAGAGAACAGAAATTACTCATACAACACTTAAGGCATGACTCTTCTGAAGTTATAGATAACAAGATATCTTCACACAAACGAAATTTGAAAATCTTACGCACCCAAATATTAGGTCAATCCATTCATTGAGATGTGCAGATACAAACTCACTCTCCAAGGCCTTGCAATGCTTATGAATGAAATCCACTGGACTGTTAGCCCAAGGTGGAAGGTTTACAGAATCTAAACGAGAAAGCAGAAAGACATGTCAAATATTCTGATACGATAGACATTTGAAAATACACTTTCAAAGAACGTCAATCACAGCATACCAAGCTTTCCTCCCAGCTGAGTAGTTCCGAAATCAATTGAGTTCACATTTGTTAATACTTCAGGAAGGTAAAAAAGCTCAGGGACCTATTAAGGACTAAAACAAAGTCAACTAATAGGAAATGATTGCAAGTATTATATAAAGAGAAGAAAAATAAAAAAAGCTCAGTGACCTATCATGCACCAAAATAAACACAGCAAAGAGGAACATTTATGATAAGGAGCATAAAAAGAGAGAAAGGAAAAACAGTGACATCAGGAAACAGAAGTCATCTACACATATGTAATAATTAAAAACAACACTAAAATTCTACAAAATGCCTGGTTCATACCAGTTCCTTAACATCACTCATATCCTCAAGGACCCCATTCCACGTTGCACCTATATCTAAGAACATGCGATCTGCATGGTCAAACTTGCCACCTTGTAGTTGAATTGAAAGAGTTGTAAAAGGCTCCACACGAACAAGATAGTATAGAACCTGTATAGACCCATTTCCATATGATGAATATAGGATAGAAAGACATCATTAGTATCTGTGATTGTCAATGCTTTCGGAAAGTAATTATTTATTCAAATGAAACTAAAACACTAGCCTTCTTCTGGAAATGCAGCCTTAAAAGTGAAGTTATTTTCAGAAACATTAGGCAGGGGATAATGAGCACAGATTGTAACATGCTAGATAATTACTAAATGGAAAAACTATTTGCCATTGCAATAAACTTGCTAAATGCATAAATGTCATCCACATATGGTAAATTAGCAATCCAACTAAGAATGAACGAACTGATTCAGTGTTACATAATTACTTTTATGTCCAAATAAAGTTTAATAGACGGAGCTCTCTTTCCCACCAAAACTCCATAACATGGGAATCAATACCTTCGTTATTTGCTTTATATAAATTCGGAAAACTCCTAATTAGCATTTAGAAAGAGGAAAGCTAGCATCTTCCACTCATAGATAAAGAATTAAAAAATGATAGTCCAAATAGCCCAGAAACCAGATAATGACTCACTGCTCCAGCACTTGAATAGTGTGATCCATAATGGAACTTTGGGATGATAGGATCATCAAAGCTTGAATATCTCTCTTTGAATTTTTCCAGCCTCTCAGGATTCAATGCACCAATGGGCTGCAAAGAACATGGTGTTGATACAGCTAGCAGTTAATCTGATGCTCTGTATGTGACTGGAGAAAATAAAGAGAGAATAATAGAAAATCCAATTTGACTTACTTTACTGAGATCACGGTAGGATGAAGGATCTTCAAGATTCAAATCCTCAGAACTGTAATTTGAAAGAATCCAAGGAAATACAGGATACTACAATGAAAGGAATAACAATTAGAAACTGGAAACATAATAAAGGAAAATTATACCAACTTCAAATGTTTGACCTGAGTGATATCATTGTAACTCCGTCCAGCTAGAGTATTCAGCTGCATTAAATATTCGAAGTTGCTTATCTGCAAAGAATAAAGACAACTTTTTTCATGCCAAATGAAAACAACATTGGCAAGTACAAACTTCAGAAAATTCAACAAACAAAATTTTTACCTCCCACCGAGCCCATCGCTCCATAAGCTGAGTTCTTTTCAGAAGTTGCTCAGGTCTCTACAATCACCAAGACCAGATAATTTATTAAGTTTACAACCAAAAGATGAAAGAAGATGATACAGAGCATCTAATCCAGCATAATGGGCATCAAATACAAAGGCAATGTTCATATAAATTTAACTAATGAAAGTGGGGAATACCTGAGTTGCAAGGAAAATATTGTTCAGATGTGGAGGTCGTGCCTGGACAATACCACGGTAGGCATTTTTCCGACCTTCTGTGCTCTGTAATCCGAAAAAAAAATATTTGCATCATGTTGACAAGAAAGATAAGCAGAGATATTTAACCAAATCAATATTACTTAGCACAGAATAAAAAAAGTTCCAAAGCAAGAACCATACCCCAAAATCAAAGAAGAAATTTGAACGATCAACCATAAATAATTCCAACGCACTCCTCCTCAAAAGATATCTGTAGAACAATGACATCGCCAGTTGAGGGGGAAAAAAACTCAACATGGTGATCTAGATAAAATATTTCCATTGAATGATGCAATTAGTAACTTCACTTCCAGTTTTAAAAAAATACTCCAGTTGACAAATTTATAAGGTTTCAGTCCACAGTTGATGCTTTATTCAATGTACAAACTACACAAATGATAAAGTAGCACTCCATTAATTTTTATGCACAAAATTGTAATACAAATGAATGCTATGATAAAATGCTTATGAGTAAGTCAGGCATTGCTCTGACCTTCTGCTAAACATTTGGTGTAAAGAAGAAACTGGCCAACTTCGGTCCCTCCTTTCTGGTTTAGGACCACCCCTCCTCCCTTCAGACATGGTGGTCTCCAACCAACCATCCAAGGAATTCTCATCAATAATATCATCAGCAATGAAATTAATCCTTTTTGTTGTAATCTACAGAAGAAAATGTTGGCGCCTTATGATACAGTATTTTTTTCTTAAAAAAAAAGTCAAAAAGATACTTGTCTTTTTTCGTTTTTATTATCAGTTAATCATGAAGCTAAATTGTTTTTTCTCTCTTTGATTAACACATCATTATGTACACAATTGTACGTGAATGTTTCTAAATCCAGAGAAACCAAAAAGAGTAGGCCTGTTCAACAAAGGCTAACTTACTTGAAGTGTTCCTGGTGTAACCTGCAAGGGCCGAACCATAAGTGACGAAAGTTCAAGAATAATTCTTTCATCTGATTCGCTTGGTGCATACCCAGGGGCAACTGCAGCTGCATTGTCTGCCAAATTATGGCCAGCAGAAGTTCCATTGTCACCAATTTCCAAGGATTGCTGAGCAGATAGTTTGTCTATTGCTAAAGATTGTTGTGGATCCTCCTCACTAATTTCTAAGTCCAGTTTTGTATGGTCATCTTTACGAGGTTCAATAAGTTCATTATCTTCGACCCCATTCCCAATTGAGATTGCTTCTGCCATTACGGCAGTATGAATGGCATTTTCCTGCTCAGGTTTAAGTGGCATTAAATGATCTCCATAATTTGCAGCTGCACCCAAATGACTGGATCCTTTAAAATTCCTTCTCAAGCATCTTCTCATTCTTAGAGAGCTTTCAGAAGAATCCAACTTCCAGAAGATCTGTATATACATTTTCAGAAACATTAGATCAGACAGATAAACAGAAACATGTGATCTCATTGTCAGGAAAAGAATAAGGCTACCTGCTTAGGCCTGCACAAATAATCTCCAAAAGGTGCAAATAGCCTTTCTATTTCAACTAAGCTACATATAAGTTTGCGCCACGCCCGCATACCTGTGCAGACACGGTGCTTATCATTTAATTCAACTTGTAGACGCCTGTCCTTCTGCAAGAAAAGATAACATATCAAATGAATCTAAAAGCTGACAACTGTGTGGTGTTGGCCAAGTAAAAGCTTTACTTCAAACATAAATCCTTCCATCAAACAAAACACGGCCTATATTTAAATCAATGTGAACCTTGTTATTTTGTTTTTGGATTAGTTTCATTAATTTAAATGTAAGCTCAGCTGCTCAAGGATAAGATGCACGGCAACAATATAGATAATGATGCTGATAACTAAATCATGTGGTTCTAAAAAAGCAAACAACCTAGTCTCTGCTCAACTCCATCTTTTCAGTTCTCTTCATTAGTTGGTTTAACCACTAACAACCAAATTAACAGACATAAATGCAAGTGACACTAGATATAACAGTGCAACTTATCAAAGATAATCAGTATGATTAAATCAGAAACCGTTATTTTGCACACAAAAAAAGTCAACTGAACTCAAGCTTGATCAGCTAGGAAGACTAAATCCAAACAAGAAATAGAAAATATACAGGTAAGCAGAAAAATGCTTAGATCATTAGATTTCTATCTCGTGTAATATTAATTAAATCCAAATCGGTTGAAATCAGTAAATGAGAGGAATATTATTCTTCTTATGTGATGGTAAATTTATACAGAATAACTTTGCCAACAAAGGTAGAATATTTTCTCTGAAAGCTAAGAAGCAAAGAAGAAAAAGGTCATACAAAGGGCATGCAAACAAAATAACAAAAGATCAGACAATTTAATAAAGCGAAAACAAAAGCCAAAAAGAGCCATGAAAAACATAAACATACCGAATGTTTATTTTAGTCATTTATGTGGTAAAAATACTTTTTAAAACGTAGATTTACATTTTTTATTCTGAAAAAAATGATTTTTTATGAGTTTGTTATGCTTACACATTCAATTACAAAAAACACTAATGAAAACTAGTATCAATTGAACAACTCAACAAGGACTTGAGCAATGACAGATGATGTAATGGAGCTTTGTCTAACATGGGACTCATTGCTGGGATGCAGAAGTCTTAGATCAGAGGTTCAAGTCTAATTTTTTATTTTTAGAGGTTTTTTTGTAATTTTCGTAACTATTACAATTAGGATATTAAGAACATTATGTTTAGGGTTTCTTAGCATTAGGTTTTATATATTAGATGTTAGATGTTTTATCATCATAAAAGAGATTTTGAGTTTGATCAATTACCTAACAAGGTGGTGTTTTGTATCTCACTTATCCTCTTAATTGATTGTATTTGGTTTCTCCCCTTTCGTTCGCTAATTCTCCCCATTATCTCTTTCTTTAAGATTAACCTTCATCCCTTTAGTTAATGCTTATCAAGTAACAGACTCCAACTTGAAGATGGAAAACACTGAGGCAGTTAAAGTTCAATCCAAAAAGAGGAGGAAGTCTTAGTTATCTTATTTTACTATTTTCCTACTTTAAAGTTTTCCTAGTTAGAATGTCAAATTTCTCATTACCATTTAAATTAATTGCTTGCATCTTTTTCATGTAAACATTAGAAATATACTTTTCATTTAGTCCAATATTTATTTCAATTATCACAATTTTATTGCACTTATCAAAGGTTGAATTTTCTAAATTTAAGCCTGGATTAATATCTCCATCTCTCCTACCCTGTTACGCTGCTTTATGACCAATTACCTATGAATTGCTCACCTTAGCAAGAAAAATGCTATAAGGCCATTTTCATTTAGTGTGCTTGCCACTATACTATATTTTATACCAGTAGTGATTGTCTTATTCTTAGTTAGAATGTTCTAGCAAGGCTATTTTCTCATTATTAAACTTTTTAGGGTTCATTTGCATCGGGTATTTAAATCTTCAAATTGAGATGAATAATCACGGTTGAAGTTTATCCTAATTTACTTTCTTATTTGCGTTTATTTTCCGCATCTTTTACCTTTTACAGTCAATAAAATCCTACCAAATTGCATGATTTATCTGGAGGATGTTCACCAGGAAAATTCAGCCATATTTTCCGCCTAACTAGACCATAAACTCCTGAGAGGCTGTAGTTTGCAGTGCTGCCTTTGGACTGCTTTCAATGTTCCTCTAAGAGCATCAGTAATAAATATCAAACAACGATTCAAACTTATATCCTAGAGACAAAGAAAACAGACTTTACAAACAACAGAAAACAAGACTATGGAGGAAAAATATTAAGCTGTATTTCTCACTCATTCCCTATTGATACATATTAACCATCATCTACGAATGGTATTTATATCCATGATTGATCCTTGCCGTCACTTAAAATTGAGAATTATAGGAATATTTTACTATAAATAACATTACTGAAGCAACCTTCCAAAGAATGAAACAAACACTTTAGGAGCATCGTTTTCTGAACAAAAATGGTATGTCGTGATCAGTTTGATGGTGATAAGTAGCTATATCATGTTTCTCAAGCAATCATCAATGCATGAAGCCCCATGCATAAAGAAAGGTATGATATCAACAGTAGGGAAAAAACGTATTAAAGCAAAGTCTAAGCATCAGCATCTTCCTAATTTAGTGGCATGCTATCCTATGCAAAGCTTAGAAAAATAACAATAAGTCGGTCACAAGCTTAATAAAATTTTTCAAGTAAAAACATTACAGAATAGCTTCAAACCTCTACTCTTTGTATGTTTCTGGCTAAAGCAAAACTTCCCACCAGGATTGCCACGTACTTGTAGGACAGTGCAGAAAGGTCCTTTACGGAAACTGATTTCGTATCAACAGGTTGTAGGCATTCTGTCCATGCAATGCCCATGGCTTCAGAGACATTCCATCTCCTCACACGCTCCAAATCACTAGTTGTTCGGCGCTGAGCTGATGTAGCCATTGCAACTGCACTTAAACCCCTACCAGAACCAATCTTTGCAGTGCGCTCAAGATCACGTGCAGCAGCTAAAGCGGCAGCCTGGGCAGCTGCCTTATTCCTTGGAATAGAAGGGGACTTGGAGGGAATTTCAGAACTCTGTTGGAAACTTGAAAATGTGTGCAATCTAGTGGTTTTTCGCTCAATCATTAGTGAGTCACGCCTAACAGGAGTGCGTTTCCTAGGTTGTACAGTTTCACCCCCAGCAGCACCAGCAGCAATCATCGCTAAAGCCATAGCAGCAGGAGGAGAAGCAAAAGCAGCGGCCCATCCAGGAGAAATCATTGAAAGTGCAGCCTAAAACAAACAAGTATTGTTAAGATATTGTTAGTATGTATGAAATACAAATATCTTGCATAACAGTATACTATTCATGAAAAACAAAACACATAGAAGAAGTTGTTGAATAACTTCCAAAGGAAGCGCATCAGCTGACAATGCTTGATCATCGACAACAAGAGGATTTTGGCCATCTGGAGAGGTGAAATCATGGACACCAGCCAAAAGTGGCCTCCAACGCCTCAAAATGGCAACAAATGGAGGTATAATAGACTCCAAGAACTGTTTCCGGAGCGGAATTCTATCTCTTCCGATTGCATGCCACACCTACAGTGGAAGATCATATACAAAATGAAATTATTTGATCTTCACTGAACAATAACATGGATGTAGTGCCAGAGCGAAAGGATTTCAATGCAATAGAAAAATTAAGTCAAATGTAAATTGCTTGTTAGAATTGATGAATTAGGTAATTCAACGGGAATTCAAAGGGTAGCTTTGTCACTTCAATGAAAGATAAAAGACATCGGTTTAGACGTTGTTGATGGATTCTTATATTGACAATTATCTAGAGAACTGCATCACAATTAGAATAAATCTACTGATTACGCAGGACAAGAAAATAATAGTGGGTGTTGGGAATATTTGTTGTTCTTGTTTTGAAACTGATTTCCACAGCATGTGATTTAGGTAGCCTCACTTTTTATATCCTTTTTTTTTTCTTCTGTACACCGTTAATTTTTCACCCGTACTTATTTCTGTCCAAGCAACACAGGCACTTCTCATCCCACACCACTTTCGTTCTTTGTCTGCTTCAGTAGCTGAATTCCATTATCTTCACTTACATCATTTACACCTTATCCCGCTAAGAATGGCATAAATTTTGAGTCACCAATTGTTTATTAACGAACAAAACTAAATTATGAAAAAACAAAACACCAACTTTTTTTTACATTGGATGCCCTTCCGGTCGCAAGTCTTGAAGAAGAAGTTAAGGAGATATATTAAAAAAATAATACTCATTATCATTATAAGCCCACCAATACCATTAAAAAGGCATCAGGAGATGATTGCTAATAGAAGAATATTAATATAGCCATCTTCCATACAAAGCAGGTAAAATAAAGAAGTTAAGGAAATATATTCAAAACTTTATACTCATTATCATTATAAGCCTATCAATATTATTAAATAGGTATCAGAGATGATTGCTAATTGACAAATATTAGTACAGCCACCTTCCATGCAGAGCGGGTAAGGCAAAAATTGAGAATGTTTCTACATAGAAGCTAACAACCATCCTACAATACTACACATTACTACATCTAGCACATTACTACATCACAGTTTTTTTAGATTTTTCAAACGACTTTGCCTCGGCCATCTTTGTATTTTTGGTCTTAAATATTTCCAAGCCCCCTCTATCTAAAACCTCAACAAAGCCCATAGGAATGAGCCTTGTGATTGCACATGATTTTTTTTGTGCTGCAAAAATGAGCCTCTACCGGTGCAGTAACTGCCACAATCTTACATTTCAGATGACAGGAACAAGAACTCTACCCAGAACTATGACAGGTTAAATTGAGACAGAAAGTAATGTTTGATGAAGCTGTTTACTTATGTAAAATGTCATAAAACTGACAGTTTTAGGATGACATCTGCAGCTGGCACAGATCAATTTAAAAACACTAGATTAAGAAGAATTCTCAATCATCGAGTGTTAAAGTTTATGAGTGATATGTGCTGTTTATGGTTTGTGTTGTTTATTAGTTGTGTTTTGTCTGTATTTAGAGTACGTGTTTATTAGTTGGAAGTTAGTTGAGTTAGGAATACAACAATTAGGGAGTAGAGTATCTAAAAGATTTTGTCAGTTGTAAAGAAACAAGGGATACGTGTAGATGTAAATCCCTTGTATCATGATCTATTTGTAACAACATAGTCTATAAGAAACCTCACGGTGGACTCATGAGGGTACTTGTTTCTCCTATTTCTCTACATGGCATTAGAGCATTGATATCCTAGACCTGTCTGTTCTTTGTTTGTTTTCGTCATCACTACTTATCCTTCTTGTGGTCAAGTCGTATTGATTCCCACTTATTCTGTGACTTGTATCAGTTGCTGTCTCTATAGTGTCCTTTTTGTAGTTGAGTCGTGTGATTCCCACCCTATTGTACCTTTCTTGTATCTAAGATTCCATATAGATTCTACTCCTTTTCAGCCATGGCAAACAAGGAGAAGCCTGTTATTCCTCCCTCTCAAACTACCACAATTTCAATTAATGAACTTCTTAACAATTTGTCAATTATCTCCTCTAAGTTATCTCGATCAAAGAACTATCTCTCATGGTCTGCTGCAATCAGAACCTTCCACACCTCGAAGGAAAAACTTTGATACATTGAGGAGAAACTAGAAGTAGCAAGTTCTCTATCGGCAAAGGAAGATGCCCAGGAGAGGGCTTGGCTGTGGAACAACATGGAGCCCCATGTGTGCAATGATGTGATGCTCTTTCCCACAGCATATGCTGTTTGGGAGTCCATATGCGAAACCTATGGACTTGAGGGAAACATCCAAAAAGTTCATGAGTTATGTGAAGACATCTACCTCACTAAGTAGGGACCCGACCACTTCATGAGCATTACAGTTTCATCAAAGCTAAGTGGGAAGAAATTGACTTATATCAACCATACCCTTAAGACATGGAAGCGACAAAGGGAGGAACTCAAGGTCATTTCTTTCCCTGCAGCCCTAAAACCTCAATATGAATCAGCTAAGAACCAATTACTTATTGGAGCTGATCTACCCTCACTCAACTCCATCTTCTCATGGCGATCAAGGATTCCTGTGGAAGTTGATCCATCAACTGATAATGAGGGCAACACTGCCCTCATAGCCTCTTCAATGTCACATCCCAATCTCACAAAGGGAAAGGCAGGGCCCGAGGGGCAAGCAGTAAGGGAGGAGGTCGCAAAGATGACAGGTATTGTGAGTTCTGTCAGTTGCTAAAAAGGATCAGCCATCACATGTCCCATCTATGACTGCCCTAAATGCTGAGTGTTCAACAACTTCAGGATCAGCATCTGTAACCCTCAGCCATGATGATTTCCAGCACTTGCTCAAGTTAGCCCGTGAAGACTCACCAAATCCCACTGCTGTTGCTGCTTGTATATCAACCTAATTTCAACCCCAGACATGTATGACTGATTGATTTAGGGGCTACAAACCATATGACTAGCAATGCAAACCTCTTTTGCACACCTGCTCCATTCAAAACTCCTATCTCAATAAGCCTTGCCAATGGTGGTCAAGTTCCAGCTATTGAGAAAGGAAATGTCTCCCTCACTGCAAATCTACAGCTACATGATGTGTTATTGGTGCCAACATTTCCAATGGCCTTCTATCAGTCCCTAAACTATGCACTCATAGCAATTCTCAAGTTATATTAACAGCTACCTATTGTATTTTTCAGGATACAAGGAGCAGACAGGAGATTGGACATGCCTTGAGTAATGGGAGCCTCTATTTTCTGCAACTTAGTCATCCTGTCACTCACTCCAACTGCAACCCTTGGAACTTCCCTCACTGCCCAAGAGTGGCACACTTGGCTAGGGCATCCAAGTCCACATAAATAGGGCTACTAAACAAGCGAGCAAGCCGAGCTCGCTTTTGTACTTGAACTCGACTCGAATAGCTCGAAGTTCGTTCGAACTAGACTCGGGATCGAACAAGTTTCGAGCGTGTATGCTCAATATCGACTTGAATATTTCTGATATGTTCGAGTTCGAATACACTTACACAATTAAATTCTAACAGCTTGCTCGAAACTGACTTGTTTGAGATCTTGAAACTGGCTCGATTGGGAGCTCGAAACGAGGTCGTTTATAAACTCGAAAATAGATGAGAAAAATATATATTTATACAGAAAAAATTAACAAAATAATCCACCAACAAAATAGTCTCCCATACTCACGATTCTGATAATTTTCTAGCAACTATTGCCGGCGGCGGCTATAGTCGGGATGGAGGTGGTGTGGGATATTGTTGGCATCGGTTCGGCGAGCCCGACGTGTCTACAACGTCAACAAGGTCGGTGGAGGAGGTGGATTGCCAGAAAAGGGGCAAAACAGGGGCGGTCAATAGTGGGGTGACAAGATCCAGCCAGGATGGGCAGCGTTAGGCTCCACTCCGGTCGGAGAAGGTCGCAAGAGGGTCGACAACGTCGAGGTGGCGACTAGATGGCGGCGGCGATGGTCACCGGCGACTGGATCAACGATGGGAGCACGGTGCTCTCGCGATGGCTTTGTTGGGTCGTGAAGGCCGGGGGACGGCCGGACGGCAAGGGGGAATGGTCCGCAACGTTCTAACAGTGACTAACGGCGTCGATTGGCGATGGTCTAACGGCTGGAGGCGGTGTGCGACGGAGAAGGAGGGCGGCAGAGGGTATGGGGAATA
>JAVDBV010047565.1:0-14659 GCA_032619315.1 Piper longum
TGTCTCTTCTTCCATTACAACCACACCGTATTTCGATGGCTCATCAACCTAAAGCAAAGGAAGAGTTCTCAGTATACAAATCATTTTTGTTGCAATCTAGCGTGACCCAAAATTACTGACTGTTTTATGTGATCCCAGAAGTACCTTGGTCACCATGATTGATGCTTCTCCGCCGTGTGATTTGTGGAATTGAATCATCTCCTTGAGGGGATACTCGCTGATAACATCACTGTTGAGGACAAAGAAAGGTTCCTCAGATTCGTCTACAAGCTTGTCTCTGGCTAGAGCAAGGGGTCCGGCTGTCCCAAGTGGCTCGGTTTCTCGTGAGCAAGTTATCTTAATGTCAAGCTTACTCTCGAAATCTTTCAAGAAGTTGAGCATAACCTGGAAAAACGGTAAAAAATTTTGCTACTGTCGATTGCAGGCAGATCGATTAGATTAATCAAAAAAGACAGCTCAAGTTTTTTCTTTCTTTTACCTCTGGCTGGTAATTGATGGCTAACACCACCTCGGTTACACCGATGGCTTTGAGAGCTTCAATCTGAGAAATAGTGACAGAACACCCAATCAAACAGTCGGAAGCAAAACACAAGTAAGAAAGAGAAAATGGAAAAAACAAATTTTAGCTAGAACTTGAAAATTGAAAAAATATGAAACCTTGCAACCAAATTGGTTACTGCATGTTCCAAAAAAAAAAAAAAAAAAACAATGGTTACTGCATTATAACAAATACCTGGTGGAGAATCATGGGCTTGTTTGCAAAATCAACAAGAGGCTTTGGGAAACTGAGCGTCAAAGGCCTTAGTCTCGTACCAAATCCCCCCACAAGGATAAGGGCTTTCATCTTATGATTCTATATTAACTCCTACAAATCCTGCAGAACCACCATTACAAACATTCAATACTTGAAGAAAACGTGGAAGAAGAGACAAGCAAATTGACAGACAGACAGACAGACTGACATTATATAGCTACTTCTCATATTGAATCAATCTTCCAAAAAGATGCCGGTAAGAGCAGAGGAATATTTAATTTTGTTGTACGTAGTTCAATAGCAATTTGAGCAGAAGACCCTGGTACAGAGGATATACCCAGAACAAAGAACCGGCACCCAGATGAATTCAAGGCAAAAAATGAAGGGGCTTGGCAGAAAACGATAGACCCGCATGAACAATCTTGTGCTCATTTCTACTAATCATGTGTTGTTTGGGAGAGATTAAATTAAAAACTTCATTTATGAACAGAATTATCAACTAACTTTGAGAGAAGAAAAAGCCACACAAGACCGTGTATAACAGGGAAGAAAACATAAGAATGTTCGCCCACAAATCCTCATAACAATATTCCAATGATTATCAGAAGTTCTCTAGATAAGGAGGCGAAAGATCTCATATTTGTTCAACAATAAATGCATAAAGTTAACCAGATCCGATGCCCGGACTGTTATAGACTGTCATATATCCGCTGCCAGAATTCAATCCTCACAGATCTAACTCATGCAAATTGCAATGTCAAATTCACGTAATTAGTCAAAGACCATACTTCAACCCAGCCCTCCCAGGGGAAGATTGAAATTCAAGGACAAAACGCGATCTGGGCAGCAATTAAATCCGAAAACAACTACAACAGTAGAAAGATAAACCTGCTTTCAATCGCCACCTGCCTAAAAATTCAGGCTTCTTGCGCTCCTCTTCTCAGATCAACAAGAAGAATAAAAAAAACTATGGAGGCGTAGATCAGCAGCGGAATTTGAATGGGATGCCAAAGGGTAGGAATATTGTGGGCATTTTATAGAGGGAGAAGGAGAGTGGAAAGAGAAAGAGAGAGATTTGAAATGTTGAAAGGTAGGGGGAAGGCGGATCATGAAGAATGGAAGTCTTTCTGGTTTTTACGTTTCCAGACATGGGATGTGTTTTTCACCCTGCCGGGGGGAAGACGAGTGAGGGCCCCACTTTTGAGTGGGCCCCAAGTGTACCATGTAATCCGCGTCTTACTCCGTTAACTCTGTGAACTCGTCTGACATCCTTAATTTTACGAATAAATCTCTATTAAGTCAAAAATAATAATATGGAGTATTATAATGGAGAAAATTTTATATGAGTCTTGGTAATAAAATTTTTTGTCCGCGAATTAGTCTAAGTTGTTTGATTATAAAGATGACCCAAAATTAATTATATTTTAATTTTTTATAAAAAAATTAAACTCATTTTTTCACGAGTGATGATGCCAACGGTAAACAAAGTTGCCTCCACCATGATCTAGTTGAAGGCTTGGTGGCAGCTAGATCTATTAAATGAGTTTGATATTCATTTTTGTTTTAAAAAAAGTTAATTTAATCTGAATTATCCATATAACTATTAAGTCTCGATTGATTTATGATGTCTTGTCCAAGGGTAGAATATCACATCTCACAGATAATATAATATTTTAAAAAGATAAATTCAAGTTTAAAGATAGAAGATTCTAATTAAATAAGAATATAGGTTATAATAATTTTTTATTTTTTATATTTTAATTCGTATTTTATATAAGAAAGTAACTTTTGGCTATCATTTTATGGAAATGAATAGTATATTCGACCTATTTATCTTTAAATTTGTGCTCAATATCCGGGATTCAAGATGAGTTGGCCTCTGATATGCTTGATTTTTCATTTATCTATATTTTTAATAGTCTAATTTATAAGAAAATATCAAATAAATGATTTTATAATAAGTCAAGTATTAATTTTCAAACACTAAAAAGCCCTGATTTCTCATCATAGTAAATATCAATTACTTGTACAGCTAATTAAATATAAATGCCGAGAGGATATTTTTCTCCATAGAACTTCAAGAATGGAGGTGAGTTAATGGTTGCTTCATTTTAAGTAAGGGGTGAACTTTGAGTCATCCCCAACCAAAGTGTAACTCGAGTAATTAAGATCACGCTCTTAAGTCAAATAATCATTGATTGTTGTGTGCTATGCTCAAGTTAAAACCTCAACTTAAAGTTCGATATTTTTTATAAAAAAGTATATTATAAATTTATCACTAACTATTCGTGAACATTTAATGTATTTAATGCATAATAATGATCACTAGTAAGAACAATTGAAAGTAAAAATCACTTAACACCCTTGGAACAACCAAAAACTATTTTGCTTAAAATGATCACTTACACCAGAAAGCTTCTAACTCTATTATGAAGCTCTTAGGCTTTTATGATGTAGCCGAATTTACTCATGTGATCTCATTGTTTTAATGTAATGGTATGGCAAAGTCGACCGTGTCACTAGTAAAAAATAAACTCTTTACAAATAAGGCCATTATTTTACAATTGAAGTTGAAAGGTTTTTTTGTTCATTGATGATGTAACCTCATCTTACAACATTAAAATTCAACTCTTTAAAATTTAGACTTCTTAAAAAAAAAATCTTTACAATTTAGAACACTATTTTACAATTAAAGCTGTTAGTTTTTTTTTCATATTTATGAAGATTCATTTCATGGGGGTGATAAGTGATTTTACTCAAAAATAAAAATACAACACTTGCTAGGACCTAAGATAATTGATGAGGGGAGGAATTTTGGATATTCGAATAATATTAATGTGTGAGTCAAGCCGACTCTGTATAGTAGGCCGGACGGCACCAAGACCTTTACTCCATAATCCTCACATGGTATACAAATATTAGTTAAGTTAGGTCAACGTTGACTATCCTATAATTTTCTTTATTTTGGCAGACATCACTAATTCTATGTCCCTTTCCAGGCAGTTTTTTTCACATTCTTCTTCTTCTTCTTTGAAAAAAAAAAGATTAGACTCACAAGCCACGATATAACAGCTAATTGTGATAAACTTTTATTTGATTCGTATTCTATACGCTGGTAACTATAATCGATCTTGAAATGAGCTAATTAAGATTTTACAGTCTCTTAAAAATACGACATAAAATTTATGTTCTGGAAGATATGTTTTAATTTTCGTCAATGTTAAATTTAGTAATCTGGGAAACGGAATTGAATCGTATTGAATCTCAGTAGTCACCTCGTAGATCATGGTCACTCACTAACCCTCCATTCATGGCTTAAATTTCTAACTCTACTTCACTGTCGTTGATTCAAGTATGTTCTTTGGCAATCCTATTTGATATCCTAGTTATAGCTAAACATCAAATAATAGGAGTACTCCTAAATGACTTTGTAACTTATAATTTTTTCGATTAATAAGATGGGAATTAGGAATTGAGTTTGTAACTCTCGTGCTTATTTTAATTAATAATTTTAAACTATCAAAATTAGAATTCTTCCAGAAGTGAAATATTCAGAGAAAATTATTGAAGTATTTTGTTTCATTTACTTCTAATCAGGGGGTGTTGCAAGGAATACCTTAGACAAACAAATTTTACAGTTGATTACTTTTCTTGATATAGAAGTGCATGTCCTCTCAATTCCTTGTACATCCTTCCTCACACATGTTCATGATCATTACCTCAATAAGTTTTCAGAATTCGAACAACAAAAACTTGCAATTGTCATTTTCCCTTTAACATAAAAATAAACACATTGTACATCCTTTATATAATTTTGTAGTGCTAAGTCTATGAAATATCCGCGTTGAACCCATGTTGAGCCCAATCTCGTTTGTGAGTTTCGCCTTTCATGGTCAACTCTGGGATGCGAGAAGTATATAGCAGTTGACAAATAACTCCTTTGTATGATTATATATGCAGATAAACGACTTTTGCGTAAGGGCATGGTGTTAGGTTGCTGCAACTACGGCAAGCTTGTTGGCCTGCTGGAACCTTGTTTTGGATCTTAAGCTAGAGTTTGTTCACACAAGGCTGATGGCCATTTATCACATTTGCTTCAAAATTTGAGAGATGCAAGGTTGGCATCATGCACGGTTCTGAAAATCCCAATCTTCCATTTCACTTCATTCCTTTCCAAGACATGGCACCTATAGGAAGAAGGATCATCAGGGATGTTTTTATTTTCTGAAAGAAAAAACAAAAACTTGGATGGGTGGCAATGCTGAAAAGAAAAAAAAAAATTGGGTGTGTACAACAATGTTGGACCCAAGAGGTTGATTCACTCCCAGGAGGGATAAACTCGGGTATCATATCCGTGAATTCGATCAGAATCCAACCTATTTAATTATACGCTACTTGAAATAATTTTGGATCAAATTTAAATTCTTACATTTCAGAATATGAATTTGGGTGATCTGATAGTATCTAATTCAAACAGGAGATATTTTATAAAATTATATTTTATAAATATTTTAAATAATATATATATATATATATTAAAATCTCTATTATTTATATTATTTTAGTCAATCAAAGAGGGTACAAATTCTGAGGATTTGAATCTAATACAGATTTTATAGATCTGGATCCAATATATACATAATAAATGAAATAAATGTAATCTTCAGATTTTAGTCTTTTGGGTTTTCGGATTCGGATCAGATAAAGATATGCCCGTATCTAATTCATATCCGACCTAAACCATCCTTACTCAAGAATTGCATCTACTAGCCTCGAGATTACATTTACTAAATACAATTTTGTGAAGCTAACAAAGTTAGGACAGCTAAAAAGTGGAAGCCAAGTTCCATCCTCCGGCCAATAGAATATATCGCTTTCCACTTGCCAAAACACGCGTACTGATTATTGCTGGATAAATTATCAAAAACATTGAAATGATTTGATTTTGTATGCTCCAAAGAGGCAGATT
The DNA here is from genome assembly GCA_032619315.1 of Piper longum. Classification (NCBI taxonomy): domain Eukaryota; kingdom Viridiplantae; phylum Streptophyta; class Magnoliopsida; order Piperales; family Piperaceae; genus Piper; species Piper longum. Next base: position 5,724 of record JAVDBV010047565.1, read on the forward strand.
TAGGGTAACCATAAAACACATGTGAAAGTGGACATAGACCAGAAAATTAGCAGGTATAATTATTGGCCTGAACAATATATTGACTTCTCTTAAATTTAAGCTTTGGTCATTGAGAACCAAATTAGGCTAATGTGGTTGGTACTAAGAAAATTTAGTATTTTTCAGTGCAGGATAACCTAATTACACAGCACTTTATTTATTTAATTTTTATTATAAATATTCGGGCTTTTTTTTCTTTCCAAAAAAAAGGTTAGAATCTACTTCTCCAGCTACATTACCAAAAATATCACACATGCCACTGTTATTATTTTAGTTGTCTACTTTGTATTTTTAATATTACTACATAACTTTATACAGCTATGAGTCCCTTCTATTTCATTTATCATTATTTCTAACTTGATACGTATTTAATATTTTTCTATTAGCTTGCTGCTAATCATGTTATTATATAAATAATCACGAGCCTAAATCAAATGCCATTTTTCTACGAATAGCTATTTTAACACAAGGTTTAATTAGCTGCTAATTATAAGTATGATTAAAAAAGGGAGAAAAATAAGTGGAGAGGTTATAAAATAGATGATTTTCAATGTTTCTTATCAAACACTCATCTAATCCATTTAAAATAATTAAAACTATATATTATTTTGCAATAAATTATTAAAGTAATTTATTTTCTTCTTAAAATAATCAATAAAATAAATTGGGTCTTAAACAAGATAAAAATTTCTAATATTTTGAATATTAATTATATTTTAAATTAATTCTCAACAAAGATTAGTTACAAGAAAAAATTCTAAGTATTGTTGTATATTATGTTCAAGAAAAATATTAAATATTTGAAAAGTATGGGCTTAATATAGTTGTAAAAATTAGAATTGGCATCGGTTTTTTAAGGAGTCACTAAATCCGACCAATTTATGAAAAATTTGCTCATGAATGATTAAGTTGAATCGGTATAAAAATTTCGGTTAGTAATCAATTAAATTCAATTGATCCAAATCAATCCTATACAAAAATTTGATAACTTATAATATAAAAACATAAAATGAAGATTCAGTTTTTTTTCGACACAAATACACATTTATAATTTAATACAAACACAAAAGATAATCTTTATTTATTATCACATGACTATAATTTTATGAGTGTAAGGCTTTAAATATTATCATTTGTACTTTACTAAATGATAATGATAAGTCATCAATACAAGTCCTTGTTCATACCTATCTTATTGAATAGGAAGAATTGGAGCTACATCTCTACCAAGTTTGCCATCTGCTTGAATTGAAATGTTAATTAGACAGACGATTCTATTATGAAGTTAAGAAAGCTGCCAAACCAGTCTTTTTTACGATGATGAGTTTTCCAAGTGTTTAAGAATTCACTTGTGGAACAACCAGTAATATCTTTCCTAACAGGCTAACATTTCATACATTTTCTTATATCTTACATTGGTTACATGATAACAAGGTAGAATGAAAGGAGCGGTTACAGCTTCAGAGAATCAGAATACAAGTTGAGCCCCGTCCCGTTATGAATTCAATGAATTAAACTTTGTAGAAACATGAATCCTCTCCTTATATCTTGAACTCCAGTTGGTTCACTGCATTCAAGGTTTGAACAGGAGTCAAGCAGCTAATGTCTGGCTTGGACAACTGTCCACTGAGCAGGCCAGAATGTCTCGATAATTTCGTGTTATTGTAAAAGAATCACATGCTTTCTCCCATCTCTGCTCTTCTTGAGCTCCAATAGATGCTTCGAATTGCCGAATGTAGTAAGTTTCACAAAACCATAGTCCTTGTCTTTGAAGAGACTCCACTTTGTTAGGAGAGTTGTGAAGTCAGCAAGGCCAGCTCCTCCACCGCCGGCAACAATGTGGATGGAGTTGTCATTACTAGTGCAGATACTCTGTAACAAGCAAGGTAGAGAGTTGACAACTTGAAATGTTTAGGCAACTTACAACATTGCAATATAAAGCTTAAATTCCAGTTATCATTCTGAAGCCTGCCCATCAATTTGTAACAACTGAACTTACTGGATCGTGACAATATTTGGTATCCTGTCGTTCCCTATTAAATTAATTAGTATTACCTTTGTCATAAATAAAAAACCAATAAGAGATACTGATATACCTCATAAATGGGACAAGTTCTCTCATATTTATGCACATGCCTGTAAAATGCTATATTAACCTTGTAGTTTTGCCAAAGCTTCTGAAGACTCTTCCTTCCCATTGGGTCGGCAAATGACCCTTGTTCTACATACCAGATAGAAGAAGAGTAGCCCAAGACTCTATGTGCAAGGAATATGAGCCAAGGCTGTTTTTTCCTATCAACTAATGATAAACAGTGCTCTATAAACCTATATTGCTCACTTCCTTCTCTCCAATCATAGCCAAACTTAATGTAAAAATTGCAGCACTAGCAATATCAACATTATCAACAATATCGCCAATGCAAACATACGAATCAATATGCTGCAATTAAACAGATTGCCAATGCAATATCATCAATATGCTGCAATTAAATAGATAGCCAATGCAAACAAAGACACGATAATTCAGATCATAAATTATAGTAATCAACCATCAACAATGCCAAAGAAGCAAAAATCATACCCTACAACAAACAAAAAATTTGCACAAACTACAATTTGTATCGCAAGCAGCAGCTAAATTTCAAAAAGAAATGAGCACCAAATTCTCAACAACTACGCAAAACCATAAATTAGCAGAAACGCCAATTTTGCACAGCATATAATTTGTACCACAAACAACATCTGAATTCAAAAATTGAAGTGAGAGCCAACGCAACAACCACGACGTGAGAACCTAACTCAAAACAATTTATCTTCTTCGTTAAATAATATAACAGAAAAGGCCAGCATGAAAATTTTCAAAAAAAAAATGAAAAGGTGTTGGCAGAGCATGAAAATTTTCAAAATAATATAGTGGAGAGGCAAAGGGAGGGGCACACATGGGGGCGGCGGGCCGAGCCACACGAGGGCGGCGGCGGAGGCAATGCCGAGTCACAAGCGGGCGGCGGAGGGAGGCCGAGGCACATGGGGTCGGTGGCAAAAGAGCGGCGGCAAGCGGGCGGAGGCAAGGGACGAGGTAGATTTTAGGTTTTTAAAATTTTGATTCCACTTTTACCATGGGTAAATAATTTATTTATTAACATACTTAAGGTATTTTTATTATTTACAAATAAAAACCAATTTTTCTCCCATGAATCGGTTGGAATCGATATGAATAAGCCGATTCGACGACCGTTTTATAAACTAACCGATTCACCCGGTATTTCGGATCGGATTGATCTGATTTAAATCGACTGATTCCGAGTGGAATAGGCTAATTTTTTCATCACTAGGGCCTACTAGATATTAGATTAAGAGTACATTTTTATGGAATAAAACTTAATCTTATATAGAAAGATGGGCGTATCATTTGCCTTGCCATATGTTAATATCACAGCCCTACATGCGGGTTTCTAAAATGATGAAAATTATATATTTATTAATTTTAAGTGTCAAAGAAAACTATATATACCAGACTCATAACTCATTCTTTTGTTGGATTAAAAAAATAATATAATTTACTCCGAGTCAATTTGAAGTCAACACCTAATTGACTCTACTCAATAGTAGTGAGAGTTTTGAGTCTAAAATTTTTAAACTATGATTTCTACACCATAATTTGTGTGAAGAAGATGTTAAAAAAAAAAGAAGAAGAAGGTACTCAATGATAATGTTGGACAAGTCTATTGGTTTGTCCCTCAAACCTTAAAAACAAAAAAGAATCTTCTATAATGTCTATCACAAATCTTTTGGTGATTAAATTAGAAGAGTCAATTGATGAGAAATAAAAATGATGGAATTAAAACCCTTGCATAGTTTAAAATATCAAACTGAAAAGTTTCAAGCAATCATCATATTTTTTAATAGAATATTTTATGACCTCTTTAGATACAGGAGTGTCAAACATCCATTCAGTTTTATTAAGCTCTCTTTTTGGCTGCTCTATTTTCTTGGAACCAAACTTGGATTCCAAAAGAGTCAGACTGTTGACTTTTTTTCATTTTTCTAGTTTATATATATATATATATATATTTTTTATTTTATTTTTTTTCAACATAAAAATAAAACCCCAAATTTGCAAACTACAAAGTTTGAAGTAAGGCCTTTCCTTTGCAATCTGGTTTATTATATACACGACCACTGTAGACACTTCTAATCAAAGCTTAATGAAACTCTCTTCTTCACACATATATAACCCACCAAGAGCATAGGTTACAACAGTCCTGATCACTTGTCAGTCCTGATCACTTGTCTGGCACTTCTGCTAGGCAAATGAAATTTTGCCAAAGCAAAGGTCTTCCACTTTGACAGATGCTTGTCCTCAAATTAAGCGCACTAAATCACAATGACCACTTGGAATGTACACTCAAAAATGGCATCACACATCTGAAGGCCTTTTGCTCTTCACTTTGTGGCAGAAAAAGCAGGCTCATGGCCACAAAGGAATCCAGAAAGATCCGAGATGCCAGAGAAACTTCAAATATATACGTACATGAACATTTAGGAAACCGATTCACAAAGTCTATCACTCTACATAACAAACTGACAGGAGAGACTCTATTATTAGGTCGGTGACTCGGCGAGCAATAATGTGTGCCACCACCCACAAGCAATGTTCTTTGGTGTAAAGGAGTCAATTGAAACTTGGAAAGGAATTTTTCGATCAACTACACCACTTAATCCCAGCTGTACCATATAATGAAAAACTTAAAACATAATCGCCAATGGAAAGATCAATCAACTTACAGAAATCTTGCTTAATCCAATAATACCTGCCCATACTTGTTCCATCCCCAGCAGAAAGTAGGGAAATAATAACAGAGTTCATCAGAGATAACTGATTGACAACAGAATATAGGTTTTCTATGAGTAAAAAAATCAAACAATTATGACATTTCAAGCATTAGAAAGAAGAAGAGCCCTTCACATGCCAAATTAAATCATGCAAATCCAAATTTGCAGCCGAGCAAAAACCTTAAGTCTTCCAATTAGAGAATATATATACCTAATGCGGAAAACGATTTATTTTTCAGAAGGTAAGAGAATTTTTCTTCTTCTTCTACCCAAAGGGTGTTGGAGGCATGGACCCTAAACTAGAATCTAGGATTTTCAGAAAGTAAGAGCATTTTTAAGAACAATAAATCAAAGTAAATTTGATAACAAATCTAACAATGCTACCTAATGTATAATAAACTTACAACTTAACTTGCCTTTTTTAAGAGACAGCTAGCTAAATCAAAATGCCCATATCCTCATCTAGGCATTTGCCATTCATAAAATTGCAGTGTGCTATATTATACGATATAAGGTAAGTTACTCCAAAGAATCTCTAATAGCTTCATGTAATTCAATTACCCGAAACAATATGGACAGACAAATGATGTGTTGAAACGAAAAAACCCTCAAAATAAACGTCTACCTGTTATCAAAGCACTATGCCGTGCTCCACATGAAATGATTTTTGCATTTTCATTTTCCAAATTAGATGATTCTATGAGCCTTGGCAGGATCTAGAACAGTAATAAGTATATTAATTTTTAGCAAGTACAACTTATGTAACATACAAATGGCTTTGGGAAAGTAGATGATTATGAGACAGATAACAGTGTACCTCAGCTTGATCAGCACCAGTACCCAACTGTCCAAACTGATTACCCCCAAAAGCATAAACATCCCCATCAGAAGAAATGCAAATAGTATGCCAAAGTCCGGCAGCCACTCCTTTTATTGAAATACCACAAAGTGATGCCACTCAAGATGGGCTCAGCTCGTCATCTGTGCTGCCTTGTCCACACTGAACCACAAGAACAAGGTACGACTTCTGTTATTTTCCACACACAAGAGACGGCAAAATTGGATTGTATGAACAATGGAAAAGGCCTTAACAAAGCAGAGTAGCCTTTCATTTCAAAATCACTAATTATTAGGTTATAACATTTAAACAACTCCACAATTATAGCTAGCTAATGTAAACTAGGAAAAATAAAGAACTCGTCTCTACCATTGAAAACATCTAGCTTTTGTCATGAATCCCATCGCTATATTAGTTAAGTGTGTCATTAGGGCACATTCTTTATTGTTAATCATCCCTTATCATTGGGATACACTCCCTGCTTGAATTCACAGAGAGTACTAAAACTATGCAGTAGAAAGCCAACTTGAAGATTAACTGTAGCGCATAAGATATGACCATTTACTCAAGAGACAAAGTAATATCTTCACATTAGACAGTATTACTCTCACGAAGCATCGAATAATTTAATTAAACAGTGTAGCACTTAAATGAGGAGGGAAACCTAGATGCAAAACTTGGTAGGTTGAGTGGATATCTAGGAAAATATAATACAGTACCCACACCTTACTATCGCTGAAAGGCAACCCAACCATGGCAACTGGTAGTTGCAACCTATAATTTTCACAAAACCATTTATTGTAAATTTATTCTAAACATTAATTGCTGACAAAACCCACTGACCTTTGCTATATATCTAAACTTGCACACCTTTCTTCACATTGACTACAGAATAGATTCAAAGATGATGTGAGAAAGAACATAAATATAAATATGGGAAATATTCACGTCTGATGAGAAGACTTAATGAAACCAGTAGATTAAACAAACATATGAAACATTATCTCTAATAACAAAATTGAAAGGGGAATCATCCCACCGACCTGTCCATAAAGTGCCCATCCAAAAGTAAGAACTATTCCAGCATCCGGAAATAATAGCAAACAAGTTGGCCATAAAAGAAAAGTCATGAGTAAGGGTCGTTAGTTCATAACATAAAAAGCATAACTTGGAATTTAGTGCACCTGTAATAACAGCACTATGACAACCACCACAAGCAATAGCCTTAATGTAGTTTCCTATAGATATATTTACTCCGTTACAACCAATAGAAGAGTTCTCTTTGGCAGAACCAGGACTCTTAATGCAAGGAACAGGATGAGGAGAAGACACCATCCGAATGCGGAAACCTAAACCTAGCTGTCCTTCTCCACCATATCCCCATCCCCACACTTGACCCATATCCGAAACTTTGGACAAATACATTGTCAGCCTCTTTCATAAACCACAATTTGCACCCACAACGATATTAAAATTGAGATTGATACCTATAAATAAAGATGAATGAAAATATATTCAAAACTTCATTCCTAGGTCATTTATTTGGAGACAGCATATTTATTTAACCCCAAAAAAAGGTTAAAAAAATTACCTGACAATGCATAAGTGTGACGTCCACCAGCAGATACTGCAGTAACTCTAACACCGGGATTCAATACAACCAAACAAGGCACAGCAGAGAGGATCTCCTTCCCCAAAGATGAACTTTCAGCGTGCTTGTTTGATGATAACCTCCTCCTCTTTGTGCTTTCATCACCACTTCTTCCATCAAAACTGGATGCCACACTCCCTGACTTTTTTGATGGTGGAGACCTCGGGCTTACTGTATGATGTTATCATCATCAAGAAAAAAGTTTGGATTACATCATAGTTACTCTACTCAGCTCATGCTACCTTTCTCAATCAAAGATCTGCTTTGCCTCTCAAGCACATCTTTTTCTATGATTGTACTGGCAGAATGATCATCTATAACCTTTCCACTAGGAACACTCTCCCTCCAACCCCAGTTATGGACTTTTCCGTGCTCTATAAAGTGCAAAAAATAAAAAAAAGGAAATCCAAATTTCCCGTAACAGAAAGCATCTGTTGTTCAACATGTTCTAGGCAAAGTAAATATGTAAGAAAAGACAAATTTCATGCAGCACAACGTAAAAGAAGAGATTTACCTGTGACAGCAACGCAATGAGCCCAACCACTGCAGCCTTAACAATGGAAGATTCAGTTGGAAGAGGGAAAGCCTCTGGGGTCTCCAAGATAATTTTTTTTTTAAAAAAGTGTCAAATAGATCATTTCAGACATTTACAAATTACAAACAGCTCAAAAGTTGCCTCCCAGAGGCCACATAGCTATGACCCAGATCATCAGCTGAACCCCAAGTTGTCAACTTCCCTGTTTCTACACAATCAGAAAAGCGGCCATCACTAAGCAGCAATATAACACGTTAAAGAATGCATAATGTGAGGAAGGACAACTTCCCCTCGCAAACAGAGAACTATGGAAACACCAACTGAGACATTAAAGGACAAAATTGGTCCAACAATATGGCACAAAAGACTGGAAATACAAGGAAATTTGTGCTCATGAGCCCTACAAAATTGCAGTAAAGATAGAAAAAGCTATTGTGGCCGACAAGCCAATAGAGTGCAATGAACTGAATAGTTTTTCAACGGCAATCCACATTGACAAGTGACAACTTATATGATAATAAAATTTCCACCAACACACAATTGCTTTAGAACAGATGATTAAATGTTAAAATATCTCCCTCAAACTGGTCTAGGAAGTGCATAAATCACCAATCGACATTGACAACATATGATTCTACTAGTTCCATTAACACATGAGCAAACTAAAAGTTTAAAAACTTGTTCACCAAACTCCATGCCCCAAAGACCAAAGTACCGGAAATGGCCATGGCAAAGCCGCAGCCCCCACCGCAGACATCCTCCCAACCATCCCCTTCCGCAGAAAGCTTCACAGCAGTCGGTACCAGCAAAGGCGACCGCTGCGGCGTTGCGCCGGGAAGATAACCCCACACGAAAACCTCCGTCCCCTTGTTCCCCTCACCATTCATGGCTCAAACAAAAAAGGCACCAAAACCACAAATCATATATAAACCCAAAATCAATCAACAATAGTGATTATCCACGCCGTAAAAATTCGCCGGCGACGGTGGCCGGAAACACTCTAAAATTTTGGTCCGGCTTGCGGGTTTTCGAATGTGGGG
>JAVDBV010047569.1:0-10971 GCA_032619315.1 Piper longum
AGCTACGCTAATTTTTTTTATTTATAAAAATTTAAACAAAATAATAATCGTAAGGGCCCAACCTTAAAGGCCCATTTCAATTCGAACAAATGGGCCGATCCTTGCCAAGCGGCCAAGGCATGCCCCTTCGTCGTCCCCATGTAGCCCGGCCAGCACCTCCTCCGCCGCCGGCGAGAACCCACCTCGAGAAGACCGAGTCGAACCTCCAATTGCTATTGTCCGCCCTCAAATCCCACCCTTCCCGCTCATCCAGCTCCTCACCGGCGCCGGTGCCGGCCCCCGCCTAGGCTGCCAGCTCCACGCACACCTCGCCCTCTGCGGCCTCCGCCCCGACGCCTCCGCCGGGGCCAGAATCGCCGCCATGTACGCCAGTCCGGCGACCTCGCGTCCTCCCGCAACGTTTTCGAGGAAATCCTCCAACCAAGCACTCTTTCTTACAACGCCATTATTCGCGGGTATGCTCGGCTCGGGTGCGCGGTTGATGTGATCGGCGCGCTATTTTCGAATGCGGGTTCGGGGATCCGCGCCTGACAATTTCATTTTCCCGTTCGTTCTCAGGGCCCGCGCTGAGTTGCTGAATGTGTGTGTAGATCGGTGCGTGCATTCTCAAGGTTTGGTTGTTGGAATGGAGATGGACTTGTATGTCGTCACTTCGTTGATCGACATGTTTTTCAAATGCGGGGAAATGGGGGATGCGCCCCGGTTGTTCGATGAAATGTTGGTTGGAGATGTGTCGTCCTGGAATGCTTTGATTGACGGGCACATGAAGTTTGGTGAGGTGGAGCTCGCGGTGGAGCTTTTCGATCGGTGTTTGTGTTGGAATGTCATTTTTTGGACTGCCATGATCTCCGGGTACACGCAAAATGGCCTTTGCAGTAGGGCATTGGAATCGTTTCGGGAGATGGTGAGGCCGGATTCGGATATGAAGCCGAATTGGGTGACGGTGATGAGTGTGCTTCCAGCTTGCGTGGATTTGGGAACTTTCGAGCAAGGAATGCAGATACATCGTTATGCGAATAGTGTTGGTTTGGGGAAGGGGAATTTGTCGGTACAAACTGCACTGGCAGGAATGTATGCGAAATGCGGGAACCTTGGTGATGTGCGGTGGTGTTTCGGTCAAAAGCCTGATGTTGATAAGGGTGTTGTTGCTTGGAACACTATGATCACTGCTTATGCATCTCACGGGCTGGGAATGGAAACCTTGGCCACTTTTGAGGACATGGTGAGAACTGGAGTGAAACCGGATACTTTTATGGGGTTGTTGTCTGCTTGTAGTCATTCTTGCCTGGTTGATCAAGGGTTCAAGTACTTTGAGCAGATGTGGAGTGATAGCAAGTTTCCTCCGCAAGTGGAGCATTATGGGTGTGTAGTCGATCTTCTAGGGCGGGCTGGGTGTTTTATCGAAGCTAATGAACTCATCGAGCAGATGGGAATTCAACAGAGTGCCAGCATTGGGGGTGCATTGCTATCAGCTTGTAGGACTCACAAGAACTTGAAAATTGGTGAGTTAGCTGCCAAGAATTTGTTTGAGTTGGAGCCTGATGGCACAGGGAATTATGTGTTCTTATCAAACATGTATGCTGATGTTGGGAGGTGGGATCAGGTGGACAGCTTGAGAGTTAGGGCAAAGAAACCAGGTTGCAGCTGGAATGAAACTAATGGTAAATCCCATGTGTTCATGGGAGGAGATAAGTCTCATCCACTGGCAAGGGAGATCTATATGTTGTTAGAAGAATTACCAAGTAAGATCAAAGAGGCAGGTTATGTTCCAGACACTAGCTTTGCGTTGCATGATGTGAATAAAGAAGAAAGAGAGCAGAATCTGAATACGCATAGTGAGAAGCTAGCTATTGCATTTGAGCTGCTAACCACTGATCCTGGTACAGTTCTTCGAGTGACAAAGAACCTTCGAATTTGTGGCGATTGTCATACTGCAACTAAGTTCATATCCAAGATTTATGCGCGGGAAATCATAGTCAGGGATTTAAAATGGTTTCACCAAATCAAGGATGGAGCTTGCTCTTGTAGAGATTACTGGCGAAAGCCTAACAGCTTGTACTCCATAAAATGGGATTTAAAACGGTTTCACCATTTCTAGGATGGAGCTTGTTCTTGTAGAGATTACTGGTAAAAGCCTAACAGCTTGTACTCCATAAAATTTTTACGCGGATCTCACGAACCTTTTTGGGAACCTTGTCTTGCGACCATTCTTTTTTATTCAAGTTATTATGCGACCTCATGGTTGTTTGATCAGAGAGGAAGCTTGAAGAATCATTGTATGATTATTCTGAGATAAAAGATGGAATGAAAAAAAAAAAGAACATTAAGATGTTTACTATGATCTCCTCAAGTTATTTGCAAATATACGATACATGAACCCCCATGGAGCAAAACTGAGGGTGTGGTAAAGGATAATTTGTACAATACAAGAGCTTAAGGGCCCTTTGATCCTCTCAAGCTTCAGCCTTTGCATAGGCCTAATCTATGTCGGGCATGATTTTCCGTTTCTTACTAAGTTTTGTGGTAATCTGGAACCCAGTGTGCCCATCTGTAAATTGAGCAGCCGTTCGAGCACGCAATTCTTCAAGGGTCTCACCCTCCTTGGCTTTCTCTATGACCTGAAGAAGAGCAAATATACATTACTCTTGATTCTTGCATCGACACGCTAATTGTTTTCAAGATGCATCTGAGAAAGCAATGTTTCTCTTACCAAATGTCGGCCATAAAGATGAGTATTTGAGAGTGATTGGAGTGCGTTTTGTGCTTCTTGCTTTGTGACAAATTCCACGAAGGCAAAACCCCTATGACCACCAACCTTCTTTGGCACCCGCAACCTCTTGATCTGATAGATGGAAACACAAATTTATCCAGGGTGCAATGATACAGCCCTCTCTTGAGGTAGAAAATTTTAAAAAAAAAAAACTTGGAGCATAATGACAAATACCTGGCCGAATGGACTGAACAACTGCCTAAGATCTTTTTCAGTAGCCTCAAAAGCTACATTCCGAATGATCAGCTTTGTAGACAGTTCACCCTTATTCACTTTTCTCACTCCATCCTCGTCATTTTTGGCTCGACAAAGTTGCAAGATAAGAGCATGTCCTTCTAAAACAGTGCCCTGTAATTAAAATAATGCCTAATAAGACGAGCTCTAGTCAAATATAAGGCAATCTGATCTTCATGACGGAAAATACCTGCAGATCCCTGCATACAATTGTAGCTGTTTCTATTGAATCAAATTCAATAAATCCAAATCCCATAGAAAGATTCTTCCCATTCTTCAAGTGCTTCTTAATCTGAATACAATAAAACCGTTATATATATATGCAGACATCAGCTTGTTTAACTAAAAAGTTATGATAGCTACCTTGACACTTCGAATTTTCCCCTCTTTCATATTTTCAGCAATATGCTTTTTTAAAGCTTCATCAGTTGTCTTAAAATTGAGATTCTTAACAAAAACCGATCTCGACTGCAGGAGAGATTGCATATGATTGAAACAAAAAAGAAAATTAGCACACATCAAAAGTCCAGATATTAACAAATATAACAGAGAAAACTAGTTAATGCAATTAAGTTCCATCATTTATGCTCATCAATGGCATAAGAAAAGAAGTGATTAATAGTCTTTGCCCCTTTAGTTACAAATAACGAAACCCTGAAAATTATCTATAAATAATTTAATAACTAATTTCCTTCAGCCATTTAGAAGTAAGTGTATCTAAAGGTCTATACTGTTATTTTGTTTTTCAAAATTTTGTAAGCACCATTACACACAGAGATAGATGTAATGGGCAGGCAAAGCACTGAAAGTTTTAAAAAGTCATGACTAAAATTCAAAAGTGCCAATGGACAAATGCTAGTGTGAATGATCAAAATGGTCAGAACAACTGATTTAAGGAATGATCGACTTGGTTTCATGTTCTAGTAACCACCAGTGAAAATTCTATGACAATAAACATGAGTAACTTATTGAATTTTGTCTAGTTGAAGTTCATAAGGTACCCATGTTTCAAATAGATTTCTGTTATTAACAAGAAAAAGGAAAAAAGAAAAGAAGTCAATAATTTTTAACAGGATACCCAATGAAGCCACATAAATAAAGATCTCAAGTTAAAAATCACAAAGATTAACCTTAATGAATGAGGTAAGGTACTCGTAAATCTTAAGTAAAAATAGAAAAGCAGCCAATCACCTCAACTCGATCAGGATCAATGTCCACTTCCGATATCCCTTGTATATTTTGCTCCAGCAACACTTTCTTCACTTCCTTCTCACCAACTGCCAAATTCATCTCGCTATCCACCTCCACTTTCGAACTTGGGGAAAGAATATTATCAAGACTCCATTCTAAATATAACGGACTATCTCTGTCAAGAACAACTTTAACATCTGAAGAGCTCAGAAAGCACACAGACATTCATAGCTCTTCACTAACAATTAAAATGCTGCACACGTAAAAAGCTTGAAATAAACTTTTTTGTATTACCTTGACATGGTCAATTCTTCCTGACGTTGACTAAATATTATAAACAGTACTAATATATGTCTTCTGACATTAAAGCCTTGATAAATATCATGTGCAAAAATGAAATGCAATAACTTACTTGTAACGTTTATATGCCAAGCCTTTAAAGGCTGCACGAGCTTCGGAAGCCTCCAAGAAGATTATCTGGGTATAAGAAAGAAAGAACTTTTAAAAACAGCAATGCTTTTGAATAAAACTGCCGTAAATATGTTTGACATTTCTTAGGAAGTTTTCATATGTATGCATATGTTTACAGTTACGACATTAGTTTATTTATGCCCTTAGGCTACATTTTAAAAATATAATGTATCAAACACTTGCAACAATACAAAAAATGAATATTGACAGTGATATCAAATTACAAGGTAATGCATATTTACCAGAGCCAATGCCTTGGTCGGAGGAAGAATAACTTTATCTAGACTTCCAAACTTGCTAAACATGCTTACAAGTTCTTCCTCAGAAGAACTGTATGGAAGATTTTTAACCAATATCACATGGTTACTTCTTTTAACATCACCAGCATTTCCGGAGGCCAGTTCTTCCAAAGCTTTGACATTCACTCCAGAATTATCCAGGGCTTTCTTTGTCTCTGCAATCACTTGAGTCTCCCCCAAAGCAATACGCACGGCAAGATCATCTGCTTCTCGGTCAAGTAACTTACTTTTACTAACGCCAAACCTTCTAGCAATGTTTTCTGCAACCTGTTCAATAATCACAGAGAAAAAAACTATTGAAAATGCTAACACAGGTAACTACATAGTAGCGAAGAAAAAACTTGAGAATTCCCCAATTTTAATACCGTATCAGAGTGCATAAAGAAAGTGTTCCAGGCCCGCGTATCACCACTGGCTTCAGAGGCCTTACGTTTCTCTAGTCTTTGTCCCTTGAAGGTTTTTCCAGCTTCACCAGCAAACGGATGATGTCTGCGGAAAGCATCTAATGAGAATATTCATTGCTGTAGTCGATAAAAGATACGCTGACAAAATACAATTCTTACTCTTTCTTTTCGGGAGGTTGTTTAGCAGGCATTACATGTAGCAGCCGCCCTTGAAAGATTGAATTGTCAATATCTTCTAATGCCCTGTATAAAATTGAACTCCCAATCACAAACATGCCTTAAAAATACAAAGGGTGAAAAAAAGCTTATTTTCTGGAAGGAGAGATCCACGTGTTTCCAATTTAATCTTTATCATTAATACTTCTCAAAGAAATGCTCACGAAGTTAGCATATATTGCGTATATGCATCTCAAAGTAAATTAAACAAACTTCCATGAACCAAAACCAATCAGATCTGAGAGTCAATAAAGAACTATTGACCTAACTACTTAAAAGACTTATCCTGCACATCATAACATTTTGAATTTCTGATGGAAAAAAAGCCCATCCAAAACTCACAGTCAAATAAATTGAGCACAACTACATCAATGTCAAAAAAATTGCGTCTACTCCAACAACTTGTGTAAATCATCATGTGAGTCACATGTTACCTAGCTGCACATTCCGGAGCTGTATAGAGAACATAAGCAATTCCCTTCGATCGGTTTGTATGTTTATCAACAACGAGATGGACTTGTGACACATCACCATATTTGTTGAAAAGTTCTTCAAGGTCTTCTCCCCTGAAATTAATGAAAATGTTAAGAGGTATCACAGAAAACATCCAAAATTTAAAAATTCATCTCATGAATATATGTAAATGATTTCACGTGTGTATCAAATATCATCCTCGAAACAAAAAAAAAAATACACAAGATCAGCATACGTTGCAGTGTAAGGAAGATTCCGTACGAAAAGGCGGCCAGTCTCAAGAAGTTGCACATGTCCAGCATCTTTATTCACTGGATCATTCACACCTTCCCTGATTACATTCTCTAATTCCACATGACTCATATCTTCAACTTTTTCACGGCCTTCTGCTTTATCAACTTCAGTACTCTCATCTTCATCCTCATGTCCACTGGATAATTCTTCATCATTGTCCTCTGAGTCAGACCAATTTTTTTTCACTTTACTTCTAAAATAATCTGCATCACTTAGTAGTTCATCGTGAGCAAGTTCAACTGCATCTTTATTTGCTGAAACTTCTATTGATGAGTCATGCATAGGACCTGAAAGATCTGCCACACCTATTTCACCTTTGTTGCCATTTCTTCCCTGAGCATGTCTTACATTTCCTTCTGATGATTTAGTATCAGCAGGAGTCTCAATTGTATCATTTGCCCACAGCTTTGATTTAATTCTTGGTTGCATGAGTTGTAGAAATTCCTCAAGTTGGGGATCGGCATCCTCACTATTTTGCTTCTTCTTCGCCTTATCCTTCGAAGCCCCAGTTCCTTTAGAATCTTTCAGGGGAGTGCTCCCTGCACCTGCATTCTTGTTTTCATCATTGTGAAGGCTTTCTTTCTTTGCAGAATACCGGCTCCATGGACGTGGTATATTTGGATCCCCCACTTTATGTGCAATCTGAACAAAGCCAAAGTCACGTGATGTTTCTTATGCTTATACTTCTAATGGAGGATAATATAAGAAGTTAGAAGCCAAAACAGAGTTGAAAGCCATTACACTCAGTTAAAACTTGCACAAAAATGGGACTGGCTGGTAATATAGATGATTGTGAGTATGCAGAAACCACCAATAGAATACATCAATACTGAACAACACAATGTAAAGATTGTGCAATATAGTAAGACCAGAAACACAGGACATGATAAATACAGAGCCATAGAGAATAACCATAATACAAATTTATCACCATTTTAATTGCGTAAAGTGTAAGCAATTCATTGAACACAAAAATTAGCCAAAATAGAGTTCACACCTCACACTTGATCCTGCTAGTATCAAGGTAAGAATCATTGAAGAATCTAATAGCCTCTTCTGCCTCTGCCTCCGTGCGAAACCCAATGAATGCAAACTGCCTACTTTTCCCATCCCTACACTAACACCAGAGCCCAACCATCTGCATTAGTCATCTATCATCACACAATTAGTAAAACACACAAGCACTTCATATTTACTTCGTCCGCATAATTTTGGCATCAGTTATCTCCCCCTTCCTCGAGAAGAAATCCTTCAGCCGATCCTCCCCCACATACCTGGGCAAGTTTTTGACGCATATTCGCGACCTAAACCATTTACACCAACATCAAAACCAATAAAAATAACCACAACAATGCCAAAAGCTTTCCCCTGATAGAAGAGAAGGATGCAATACACACATTCTTCAATTCAAAGCCAAGCTCATCAATAATTGATCACAGCTCAAAAAGTACAGCAGCCACTCATAATATCCTACAAAATGTGAAAACCAAGTTAATAATTCTCCACTCCAACCTCGAAAACACCCACAACTTACAATAATTGTTATAAAATTGAAAATTTAGCAGCATATGCTCAAACATAGGTTGCCACTCAATAAGCTCATCATACACTTAGGCACTGCCAAATATCACGACCTTAGACGACGAGCTACCCTATATCATGGCAAAACTCAACAAACCATTCAAGTTTAATCTGGCTAACAATGATAGCATGGGACGAAGAATAAGAGGACATCAGAGGCGGAGAAAGGAACACGGAGCAGACCTTTGTATACAATGGAGAGCAGAGTGGTCCAGGCCGGTGCCGGCGGCTGAGAGGCGGCGGCGGCGGCGGCGGAGAAGCGTGAAGGTGGTGTACATAATAGGGTTTTCGAGGAACAAACCGAGTTTGAAGACCGAGTCCGCCTACCGACCGCTGTCACGTCCAGTTTCGTTTTCGTTTTGTCCGCCAACGCAAACAAATCGCGGTACCACATTATTTACAAAATTTCAAGTGCACAAGGGATTTTTTTTTTTAAAATAATGCTTCGAAAATTCCAAATAAAATAAATTTCAATAGGTTAAACAATGTTGGCAAAAGACATAAAGGTTTTATAAAATTTAGTCCATTTGAATTTAAAGCATAATGGTTAAACTTGACAATATTTTATTTAGTTTAATAAAATAAGTTTCAATAGATTAAAATGACAAAAACAATTATTTTTTATAAAATATAAGTTATTTGAATTTTAATTCGGGAAATATTTTATCTCTACTTTCACACACACATACAAACCATTTGATAAAAAAATTAATAGTAATTAGTAAAACTGTTAATCTTAATTGCACTTGTGAATCTGAGATATAAACCTACATTAACGGACTAGTGAGATGATTTTTTTAAATGTGAATCGTACTCACACCATTTTTATGCGATCCACAACCCAAAAAATACTATAAGTTCGTTAATTAGATTGCACACTTCTCACACATGTAAATCTAATTTACACTCGGCTTTTGTGCAAAATTTGTGACTCCAATTAATTCGACAACTATTTTTAATCGAGTCAATTTTGAGAGTATACATATTAAGCCAATGCTAGTCGTGTGTTATGAGTCATGAAGTTCATGTGTACTCAAGTATATAATAATAACATTAATTTTGTAGTAACAGAATGAGTTATCATAGTATACAAGAGTACACCCAATGTTTTTTTTTTTATTTTTCATAGAATGTAGAATTAGATTTAATTCGTTTATCGTGTTAGGATACGCAATTTATTATTTTTGGGTAGGTTAGTATGCTTAGAACATGTCGTTCAAATTAGGACATTATTATTTTATTTTATGATATTTTATTATATTTTATTTTATATTTTTAAAAATTTATTTATTATTATTAACTCTAGTTGAAAGTGAGTAAAATTTTTATTACCAAACTACCCTTATATTATATCTTCTTCCTAACCCTTTTCCTCACCCCACTGTCACCACCTCCACCTGACACCATGCCCCTCCCCCAACTCACTCGACCGACCCTCTTCCGATGCCACCATCACTGACAACCTCGCCATCGGCAGCAGTGCTATCTGGCAGTTGCCAGACATGCTTTGGCCAGTGGCCGCCTAGTTGCCTAGCTCCCTTACTAGCCCTCTTCCACGCCGTATGGCAACTGCCACCACTCCTTGGCAAAAGTCGGTAGCCGCAACTGTCGTCGTCGTAGCCGATTTTACGCCGACTCACTATAAGACGCTTATCGCTTATCAAATTTTAGATTTTTTATTTATTTTGATCATTATTCATATCATTCATAATTTTATGAATTTTTTAAATATTTTATTAATATGTTACTTTTGAAATTTTGATAATTATCTATTGATTAATAAAAGTTTCATGTAATTAAGAATTGATAATGATTAATGATAATTCAAATTAATTAATTCTAAAATTAAATATGATATGGATGACGTAGAAATTATGATAATTGTGTATTAATATTATTATTGTATCTAATAATTATTAGTGATTAGAAAGTTAATTCATGATAAAAATTGAATGTGGAATATCATAATTAGGGTTAATAAACTTAATTAAGGGTAAAATATCATCAGTAGGGCTAATGAGCTAACTAAGTGAAAATTATCATTATTAGGGTTAATAAGTTAACTTGATGTGGGTTGCAATTTGATGATGTTCTATATCATGTTTGCTTTTGGTATTAGAATTATAATTATATTTACATGTATCTATTCTATACATAGTTTAATTGTGTATGTACGAAATAGGAGATCGCCGCATAGGTGCATGATCTAAATTGGAGCTTCTATCAGGTCCGTTTAAGACTCGTTTTCTGTTTTTTACTTTACTCTATTGTGGTTTGTTTTATTGTTGAAGGACGGGTTAAGTGGTGTTTTATTGGATCTCAATTAACTCAGCTCATTTAGTTGATAATTTTCTACATTAATAACCCTTAAAGATGAGATTCATCGAGTCTGATTCTGAAAACAAGGTCCATCAAAAGTTGCATTCGAGCATATTATATAAATCCTTTATTAGGCTTATATATAATTTTATCGGGTTTTTAGTAAGATGATAGATAGTGAAATCGGCTCGCATGTACCATGAGAAAGTACACATATCATCACAATAGGCTTTGGATTAATGAGAAGGTTGTTCCATTTCGGAGGGATCCAAACAACTTTGCGCTTTGAATTTTTTCACACTGAGAGAAGTGTGTAGGTTCACGGGTACTATCATGTAGTGTATGTCTATATATGGTTTAAAGGATACTAAAGTTGACTACTTGAGAATACTCAATCTTTGTGCTCATAGCCAGGAAATAGCTAGAAGATAGAAGAGGACTTAAGATTTACTAGTAGTCCCAAGGGATAGAAAAGAATATGAAATTGAGAAAATATCAATAGAGGCATTAGTAGACCAATCACCTCATGATGCTGTCAAGTTTGCAACCAATGGCTCCCAAATAGATGTCGTTCAGAGAGTTTAATAAAAGTTATATATGGTTTTCTTTCAAAATGAAAGTCAATTCTTATTTGTCAGATTGTATAGTTATTTTTAGACTAGTAACATATATTATTCCTACTCCATACATATATATATATATATATATATATATATAT